>UCOH01012172.1:0-18474 GCA_900474275.1 Synergus japonicus
TATATATATATATATATATATATATAAATCTAAAGCACGTGGCAGATAAGTCAAAGGGGTTGTTCAAAGTACTTATTAACACGAAATTGTCCATTAACAGACTACTCTCTTTAAACAACGAGTCATCATTGTCGTCAAACCAGTTCCCGGATCGGTTCCGGGACTGGTTTCTGTTTGTCGCTCGTTAAAAGCTCGCTTGGTTCGTCCGCTGTTCTCGTAATGAGGAAATCGTCTACGCCCTGCTACCCCCTGCCTACTGCAAGAGTTGTATCTGTTGTACTCTGGTTGTACTCAGTATCCTTTTAAACTTGGCTATCTTGGTACAAATAGAATTTTATAGGCTCGCGTGCGTGAACGGTCACGCAATTTCCATAAGGTTTGCATTTTTGTTAAATTTTAAACAAAAGTTGCAAGTCTTAAAAATATTTAGATTAGTTATTCAGAAAAGTTTTTTCAACTCAAAAATCCACTTCTCACATCAAAAATAAAATTAAGAGACAATTTTTGGATTATTGGATTTTTTTTAATTCCCGGACAATTTCCGTTTTGTCTCTTCTTTACTGATGAAGAGGCTGTGTGGTGAGCAGTCATTGTTTTCACTTTTTTTCGAACCACAGCGAAAAATCCGCACACAGTTCAGCTCCACGCCCAGCTCCTTCCGCTTCTTATAATGTCTCTGAAATTTATGCTAAATGGTCGAGAGCGAGACGAAGCGTATAGTTCGATGCTCTTTGTTAGACTCAGACAGAAAAGAAAATCACTTTTAGTCAAATGGCGAATATCTCAATGTATTCATGTTTTTTCATCCTACTCTACAATTTGTATACACAGAAAAAACGAAGGATAAAGTTTACATCGATTTCAGGGTAAAGATTCGCTGCAACAAAAATTAACCTTGTCGAATAAACTTTACACTAAAAGAAGATAATTTTGTGTTTTTAAACTGTCTCGGGATGAAAAAGCGTCGTCTGCTATGCGATTGACAACAGTGAGAAAAACAACAAAGTATGGATAAAGTGGGTCGGAATATCAGGACATAAAATTTTAAAAAGCGTTAACCTACTTCAATTTCATTAAAAAAATAGTTTTACTTATTTCGGAGTAATAAAAACATATTTTTCGTTACTGATAATTAGGAACTTGACACCTGTAGAAAAGTCGCCATATTCACTGATCTTCTTAATCATAAGATTATACATAAGTTGTGAGATCCGTCAGTATTACAGTTTAACAAGGCGGGTTGTCTGTGTGTCAATTTATTGCTTTATTCCCAGTCACCAAAAATACATTTTCACTCGTCCGCGTCAAGTCTAATTATTTTAAAAATAATAATTAAACAAGTAACATGTTTTTTTAACACCTGGTGTTCTAATTTGTAGCTCAATTTTACTCATATTTTGTTGTCCTTCGCACTGCTGCCAAAGACGTAGCAGACGACGGTTTTTATTCCATCGTAGGATAAACTTTCGCCAAATAGCGTGTAAACTTTAACCGCGGAAAATTTTATCTGCAACAAAATGTAACCATAGTTTTTTCTGTGTATCTCTCTTTATCTATTAACAAGGAAAGAGTACTTTTACAGGTATAAATTAAACAGAGGGCTAATTCGCGAAATTGCATATGAGATTATCCGTGCATTTAAGTATAAGATGATGATTGAGTTACTGAATTTTCTCCTCTTTGTCTAATCCTCTAATGTAATTCTATACAATAGAGTTTGCTAACAAGATTAACGAATTCAGTGGTTCTCGAAAGTCTGCTGGACAACCGAGAACCTCTAGTGGTCAAATAACGAAATAACGTAATTCTGACAGACATTTAGGAACTTATTATTGAACGCACACAGGGTGGATAGAACTTTAATCATTATGAGAAACTTTTCACTCCGCTTTAACGTAGGAAAGCTTTTTCGCTGCAATGTCAGAACTACTCAACACTTTTTCTAAGCTTATTGCAAACTTTTATCCAACTTCCAGGTGAATTACCAGGAAAATAACATGAAAATGGGAAAGATCTGATCCAGATCAAGTTAGATCTGGATCCTTTTCTCGAGGCCTTGAAAAACAACAATCGATTGTCGATCCTTGTATCGATTGGTTTCCTGTTAGCGACCAATAACGTTCTCTTTTTTTGGTTCAATGCGAAAGTTTCTTGAGAGATGTGAATGCCCTCCGCGAAGCCTGTTTACGCTGTCGTGGTCAAGCACTTTTTTATGCTCCGTGGCAGAAACGTGCGTAGAATCCATGTAGTGTGTCCGCACGCGCACATATTGCGTCAACAATCTTGATCGATCGTAAGCTCGATCGTGATTCATGACTCCCGTCTGTTCTGTGAATACATTGCAGTACGAGAGGGTACTTGAGCAAAAAATATCAATACTTTCCGCCCCGAGAAGCATTTTATATCATCAGGGGTTGGAGAGCAGTCCTCAATGACGAGTACCACTTGTCACGTATAGACTCATTACCACGATCACGTTCGACATTAGAGGTTTGACTAAATGATTCTATCCTGACTAAAGACATTTTAACTGTTAAAAATACTTTCAAGTTTTAAAACTGTTCAAGTACATGTGCTTTACGATCGATAAATACATTTTTTCTGGGTTGTTGCACAAATATTTACATATTTTCAAGTTTATCGACATTTACAAGCAATCGCAAACTTTCATCAGATGATGTATAAAAGTTTGGAATAATATTTGCATGCAAAGGTGCAAGGGCGGTACTTTTATAAATTTAGTTTATTTAACATTGGGTTTATTTAACATTGAAACGGAAAAGAAAATGTACCAAATCAAAGAAGAAAATAGTAATAAAAAATATAGAAGTCCACTGGATTAAAGATATAAATTAAATGCAATAATGAATATAAATTATGAATTCAGTGATTGCTGAAATTAATACCTGTGAAAGGAGTAATTATTATGGAAGATTATAGAGCATTGCAAATTGTAGACACGGAACTGTCCGAAATTCAGTATATAACATGGAGGATATTCGCTGTAGAAAGTGGGTCAAATCGGAAGGGGGTTTGGTTTAAAAATGAGGTTCTAAATCGAATTGGTCCACGGTCTGCGAGAAGGTTTTTTAAAAGGAACGAGACGAGAGGTCGAAGGACAAGCCAAGTATTGAGTAAAACGAATAAAGGAGCGACGAAAAGAGCAGGAGCAGAAAAGAAAGAGGAGGAAAAATACGGGCCACGGCAGCAGCTGTGGTGTTCGCTGGTCCTGTTGCAGTTGTTGCTGCTGCTCGTGCAACCGCGTCCTCTCCCACACCGCGAGTGGGTGAGGAGAGACAGAAACGAGAGAGAAAAAGAGAGAGAAAGAAAGAGTGAAAGCCGCGGCATAGCGTGTAACGATCTAAAGTCTTAGCGACTGAAAGACAGCCACTGAAAACGACTATATCCTAAGACTCTTGCATCTGCAATTCTACAATGAGCATCAGCTAGATTCTTTGTTTATGTAAGAAATAATTTCGTCGCCATTAATCATAGGGGAGAGAGTTTTCTCTCTTAAAAAGGAATGAAATCATTTCCTGAGGAAGGTGTATAATGATGATTATAAAACCAACACGTAACATCTTGCATATTCCTCTCGAGAAGATCAATCTAATGAAAGAATCTAAAAAAAATTTATATTGGGATATAAAAATATGATTGTATGGAAATGATTTGCTTCTATTGCAACTCACTGTATTATTTTCATCATTAAATCGTTTTTTGACCTTTACTGCACGCTTTTATGGAATTTCAAATCAAGTTTAATTCCCTCAAAGGCACTAGAGAGATTTATTCCTCCCACATCAGTACACAGATTTCTAGAATGTCTACAACTCATATACCGTAATATAATTGGTACACAGTATTAAAGTTATATTAAATTTCAAGTTCCCTGTAATAAAATTGCATTCCATTTGGAGACTTCCACGTTTCGGCACACTACCAAAGAGATTAATATTAATGTTATTCTTTCTAATATCTTTTTCAATTCGTTCTATTTTCAAATATCAAAAGATATTGAAGGTATAAGATATACTGAAGAGAAGAAATACTTATGCTTTTTGTGCCAATTTTCATGTTCAAAAGATAATAGGATATATTTATAAGTATTTTTTTCTGTAGAGAAGCGAAGTTATGATATTGTTATAATGCGTCACTGGAACGTTTCATCACCAACTTATTCATTCGTATTCTTCATTCAGTACGATCAGCACGACTGTATTTCAATAAAGCAATATTGAACTATAAGAGTAATGTAGATTGTAAATCAGGGTGGTGTCGCAACGTCGATCACCTCCTTCACTAAGTCCTGCTCTTTCCTCAATCCTCGCCCCATGTTGTCCTACAAAACGGCTTTCTATTCATCCTCGAAAAGAGCTACATGTAATACATTTGCACGCCAACGATGGTCCATTGTCCCCTAAGACCTTTCATGCCTTTGTCAGTTTGTCAGTTTCATATTATCAATGGTGAGAATTTACTTCACGAGTCATATCAGAAAAAGGCGGAAAAAGGATATGAGTACATTCACAGAAAGAACAGAAGGGAAAAATTGTTGGGGGTGCTGTCAAATGGGGCAATTTGGGACATGTGGCGTAAATCCGAACCCGACTAATTTGACAATTTGGGGGTACATATTAGGTACACTTGGTTGTTTCTGTAATTTCAGGGGATGGTGAGGAATAACTGAACGGTACCCCAAATTCTTAGGAAAAAAGATCGAGAAAGCAGGAGAAAGCGCAACTTTATTTCGAGTCATTTATTACAGGGTCTGTTGGCCAAACGAGGAGGACAAGTTGCAGCCACCCACTGACATATTTTGGAGAGTAATATAGGGCTGCTGTTTAAACCTTTTGAGGTCCTCGCTCGTCATTCAGGGGCTTTCAAAATGTCGGCTCGGGTCAAGATTTAAAAAGCGAGTGGTCCACTTCACTGACTTGGTCCATCGACGTAATATTATGTGAAAACGAGAGAAAAATATGGAGAAAAAATGAAAATAAAGGCTTTATACGAGCGCTGTCTAGACCACTGCTGTTCCATTTTTCACCGGGATTAGTGCACTCGGAGGTAAAAAGTATTGGAGGTTTGCACAAAAGAAATGAAAAGCGGGTCTATAAAAATGTCAAACGTAGGCGCACGGAGAGAAATGGAGGGTCAAAGTTGGAGAGTCAAAATTTAGAGAGTCAGTTTGACTTTCTAGATAAGGGCCCTCTATAATTTTTTCGGCACAGTCGGCTTGATTCTCCATTTTTATGAAGGATTCCAAAAGGTTTTTGAGATTGGACATTTTAAACATAATTCCGTTACCAATAAATATGAAATGTTTTGTTTTAAAACGATGTCAATGTTATCGATCCATTAATAACGGAGCGTTATCAGTAAATCTAAAATCTGAGTACTTATTACCCCGACTCAGAGGTTCGTGGGAATGAGACGTAGCGCATGGAGTAGTAACATAGGAAGGTTTCAACCCGGTAGGGGGAACAAAATCACCCACGCACTAGTATGGCCGCCGTCTGTAAGTCAACAACAGCGTTGCCAACTATTAGCATCATATTTTTTTTTATAAATAATGTCTTGAACTAATACGCGCTTTAAAATTTACCCAAATAAACACAACATTTATCAAAGAGGTGTTCTTTGAATGAAAATCTTGCTAAAAGCCTTTTTGACATGATTTTCCCTATTCTTCGACCATCAATCATTTTAAAAAAAGCTCCTACAAATATAGAAATGCTGGATATTGCCTTTTTTTGAGAGAGAGAAAAATCGTTGTGTTTATTGGACATTTTCTACGAGTTGGCAACGTTGGGCCCAGTGTTCTTTCCCTCTTCTCTCTTTCCTCTCCAAGAGTTTAAGAGAGAAGGCCAAGCAGGTAAACTGCGTGAGATATACACGCGTCCAAGATATATATATACCACGTACACACCGTATGGTGTAAACGCGATCGTGCTGGACATCCCGCGGCCAGGGAGATTCAAGCCGGCAGATAGAGTACCTTGCGAGTATACAACACTCGGAGGCGAGTGTACAGTACCAGAGGCTCGCTCCAGGTACCGACTTCCAAGTCCAAGCCAATTTTTAGGTCGTTGAAAAGAAATAGGAAACAAAACAAAATAAAAGGATCGGAATCGTGATACCGCACGCGATCCACATGTTCCTTTATTCAGCGACTTGGCTTTTTGCTGCGAAAAATTCTTTCCAGGCCAGCATATCTCTGTCGAAAAGGAACCTAGTACTGTAATTTATTCAAGAGATGTTTTACATATATGCATATTCTCGAGAACGAGACGAAATTTTATTTCTGATGCGCACCAGCCACCGACCGGGCCACTCCCCCTCCATGGAGTCAAGTAACCCCCTGCGCGCTGCGTTGTATCACGCGAGGAGTAATCTTAATTCGATCAAAGCTGCTTTTATACCAATTTCAAGGTTTTAACACAGTCAAAACAAAAAGAAAGCAATAGATTGGTATATCTCATTTCTTTGAACTGGGGAAAGTTGATTGGATTCCATATAATTTGTGTTAATATGAAAGCTAGCAAAAAGAGAAGAACAAAGAGCACCAATATATCGGAATATTTATTGTCATTATTGTCTTCCACGGTGGATAAATGCTGGCTTAAGCTTTGCCGTGGTGGAACGAGCCTTTTTGTGCCGGAAATTTTTACACACCAATCTCGTACTTCTGCGCGGTTCGCCATTGTATACGACAGCTTAGCGACTTCCATGGAGAATTCGAATTGTCGTTCGAGCGTTAAATTAATGACCTGTTCCGCGAGTAGCAGCCTGGTTCTATTCGCATTAAAGCCAGACATGCATGGTGGTCTCGCTCAACAAAGAGATTCACACGGTGCAACCACGAACTAGGTATACAGTTCACGACATTAACTTTCAGTAATGATTCCACACAAAAATTGTAATGAAGGATGAAAAACCCTTTTATGTGAAAGTGAGGCAACATTATATACAGTTTTTCAGCTAGAGATCTCACCTTCACATTAAAGTGTAGAGAAGACTAGTTTTGCTTGCGCAGGTGTTTCCCTTAGAAGTTACAGTGGCTCTTGGCAGATGCTGCTGACACTTAAGGATCTTCTTTTCTTCGAGAAGTTTATCATTCCAATGATACTCAAGACGAAATTAATGTCGCGACCTGTACATTCGTTAACCGTCGATGCGGTGAAAGTCAGTCTAAGAAGCTGCTCTGCGCTTCTTTTCTATCTCACTCGCACAATCAGCAAACAAATATATACTGTAACGATCGTAATTAAGGCGTTTTCTCGCGAGATTACTCGTTTCACTTTCCTAGTATAGTTTTAAATTTCTTGAGAATGAAGAAGGGGCCAATTCTTTTTTTTTCTAATTTTACTTTATGCTTTAACATTTTATTCCACTGAATAAACATTTACTCTAATTTCTATTACTCCGAATTTCTGTTTGACCTAATTGTCAACTGACATATTATATAATGGAATTTGCATTGTATGGATTTCGGAGAAATTCTAATTATGATAAGTGGCGGTTGGGTTAAATTAATTTCAGTTTGTTTGAGTATTCGAAAAATGAAAATTATGACGAATAGTAATTCGGAAAAATAAAAATGAGGATAAATATTAAAAGAAATTAGGACAAATTGTTATTCGGTGAAATAAAAATTAGGTAAAGCGACACTTTCGGTAAAATGAAAAAAAGAGGGAAAGTTGAATTTTGAGAATATCCCTTCACCCCGTAATTTGAGATGCATTGCTTGCTTAATTATGAGAATGACCTTCTAAATATAACCTTCGACTCAACCTCGTGCAAAATCATCGATCCGAAAAGCATCTCTCCATAAGAGCCTAATTCCCCTTTAAAATAAGCCTTGTTTCTTTAAAGATACTCGCTCTGAAGGAGGGTAGTCTCTACGGTTATATTAAAACAAAATATAGTCTCTTCCTCTACAAAGCAGGAAATTAGCTTCACGAGGTAGAATTAATTGAAAATAAGTTTTCACTTAAAAAACAGAAGGAAATAGTCTCCAAGTTTGGGAGATATAAACTCTGATGTTAACATGAATTTGAATGCATAATCACTTACAATCTTATAAATGATCTATAATTCTATAAAACGAAAACAAACTTCTGAATTCAGACAAACATGACACACGTGGTGGACTTATCTGCCCTACGGCATAATTTAGTCTCTGGTATAGGAGCGCGTGATTAATAGACATTATGCGAGAAACGAGTGTCTCTGGTTTAATAAGGCCTGGACCGATGGGTAACACACGCTAATTGGATGACGAAACGTCACGATAACTGCTTCCGACCATTTCTCGTCTGGGAGCCTGACTGTTGCCTACAGAGGTGTAAATAACGTCCCCGAATGAATTATTAATGACGATCAATATAATGGCAATTATAACGCCCCTCATGAGCGGCGAAAAATCATCCTCGAATAAAAGATCCGAGTGAACGAAATAAAGAAAAGAAAAAAAATTGGAAACAAGACATCAATGTACAAAAAGAAGAATATTTTAAGCCTTAAACATTGTTTCACTTCAGATTGAAAATTTTGTGACAGTATGTAATTGTAAAGTATGTACACTATCTTCACCTTCAGTTTGTAGGTACTTGATCAATTTAAAGATAATCAGTTGAATCATTTATTTCGCGACAAGAGAACAATTAAGCTTCTTCGTTAATTGAGAATTAAGAATTCAGAGCCCATCGTGTTCTACTTGGCAGAGTGAAGATAGCTTATATACGTGCTACCTACGCTAAGCCACTTGTAACTTGGAGATAAAGCAAGAGAAAGATTATAAAAAAAACTGCAAATTAAAAAATGAGAAAGAGCTATTTAAATTTTTTGCGGTGATATCTATAAATTATCCTGTGGTATTTTTCTTGTATTCCTTTAAACAATTCGCAGCTCTTTCATGTAAATTTTATCATTATTAGAATGTTCAAGTAATAGATTTATAAACAAGTTAGTTGCAGTCTTAATGTACTAAGCTCTAGAATTTAGTAGGTGTCTTTATACTATCTATTTAACACCTGACATTTAACGTGCCAATAGAGATTTATTATTTCCTGTATTAATACAATTCCATAGAGGCTTATAATGTTATAATCTTTTTATACTCGCAACTCAGACAGTATATTCCAAGAAAGCTGTTGATTTGTAATCTTTTTCAAAAAGGTTATATGATCATTTATCAGGAACTTTATAGTCAATGACAAAAAAATTGAATAGTTTGCTAAAGCTCAAAAGATATAAGTTTTCCAACGTGCATTAAAAAATTTTAATCATAATACGTACGTTTCTGTAAGCGATATATTCATAAACATGGACATTTTTCACTCACCTGAAACAGAATCAGAATATTCATTAACATTAATATTAGTTTAGTCAATAATTAAATAAAATAAATAAAATATGGATAATGCGAATTATGTATATTTTATGTGAATAAAGTTTCGAACGTTCAAATGAACGAAATATTTTTTTAAATTATATTTTATCCAAAAATATTGTGCCAACTAAAAATAACAATCAGGATTACAAGTTTATTTAATTCTTTATTATTTTCAATGTAAATTAATCAATATTTGAAAACTTTTTATAGTTACAAATACAATCAATACAAAAATTCGTTCATTTGAACGTTTAGAACTTTTCAATCATTATATTTTTGAGATTAACATATAGAAAACCTACGTGTTCAGGCGACACGTAAATTTTAATCACAAATTATAAATATAATGATTTTCAATAATAATTATAATTCTTCTATCTCTTATAATTATTCTTTATATTCCTTCTGTGCCTTCTAATTTGTTGTACCTTCAGGAGTGATATAATGCTTGAAAAATACAGATATAAATGTCCTGTTTTCTCAGGAAAGTAACCGTGAACTGCACCTTTTTGGTAGTCAGTGCATTTCCAAAACGTTCACGCACTCATACGTGCAAAATAATGACGCAACCGTCGAAAGAGAAAATCATTTCCTGACATGCGTACAAAGTGGAAGGAGCATAGATCACGTATGAGGTAGATTGCGGGGTGCAAGGCAATCCTGGAATCAGGTACACGTGCAGTATCCGATCTACACCACAAGATATATCTTACTATAGAACCTATGGTGTTCTGATCATTATGAAAAAAGGCAGGTACAAAATAAAAGAAGCGTGGAAGGGATATGAAGGAAGACAAGAAAGGGATTAAAAAAAAGTTCTCGTTAAAGTTACTAGATGTTTCTATAGTTAAAAAATTTCTAGTTACTAAATTTGCGAAATTAAATTTGCCCTTGTAGTAATTAACACATGCCCTTAAATCACTTAAAATATCTTGATATCCCTTAAAATTATTTTAAATGTCTTGAAATATTTTAAAACATTTCAAAATCACTTGGAATGCATCGAAGTCTCTTGAACTATCTTGAAACCTCTGAAATCTTATGAAATCTCTTAAAAATCCTTAAAATCTGCTGTAATCCTCTAAAGTTTTTTCAGTATTCCTTTAACTTCCCTAAAATCACTTTAAACCTCCTAAAGTCATTTGACCTTTTTACGAAAAAAAAATCCCTTAAAATATTTCTAAAAACCCTCCAATTCATAAAAGTCACTTGCAATCTCTTAAAATTCCAGACATCTGGTAAATTTCTGCTAGTCTGGTTGTATTAACCAGAATGCTAAACCAGAAAAATGTCTAATAAAAATTTCTGGTTATTCTAAGCAGGATTTTTTTCAAGTGGAGAAAAGAGAAGAAACAAGAGAAGAGAAGAAGTGAGGAGAAGAGAAGAGAGAAGAGTATCTGGTATATTGCGAGGGCGTGTCTGCTGACCCCTGAGGTCAACATTGTTACCTTCATTATTGGTACAGCCCTGAACAGGAAAGATTTTTTCTCCTTCGACGACCCGTACTTACATCTATGCGATCTAGCTGCAGACTTCAAGCACGTATGCGCCAAGAAAAGTGTCGGCGATAAATTTCCCCAGGTTGGCGTTCTATTCCTTCTGGCACGAGTCTTTATTTTGCAAGGTTACCACTCGTCGTGACTTCCGCCAACATTTGTTTCAACGTGACAAAAAAAAAGACGTTCTGCTCGTGGGTGAAGTGAAAGCAGGTTCATTTTCAATTACCGTATACACTCGACCACTTATTTACACACTTATCTCCAGGTTCAAAAATTTTTTCTTGATCAGAATTATCGATCAATATATCAATGTATATTACACCATTATAAATGGGTCCTATCAAGTTAAGGTAATCGATATGCAATTAAATGGAAATCAATACGTCTCGTTTGTTTATATAAAATAATGAACGTAGAGAATTTATCATTATATTGTAAAAACTTTTGAATAGAAAACCTCTCAATAGATGGGAAAAGCTAAATTTGCACTTGCTTGATTAAATTCTGTGAATTACGGCATGGATAGTGGCCCTCTCGTAGAATAATTAAGAAATCATTTTTCTTAAAGTATCTTTATGTAGCCGCTTTTGTAATAAGTACGTACTTGCCGCAATTCAAGTCGTATTCCCGTAATTACTGTTTAGAACGATCATAATGTTGAAAAGGGGCGAAATCTGCAATATAAACCCGGTGCTATTATCTTAATATCAGCAGTAAAACCTGTTGCAATGGAAAACAGACAGAAAAATGAGACTCTATCCTAGCTGCAACCGATATTGTACTCCACTCTCTTTTCGAATATATGGAATACATTTTTAAAGACACAAAACTCATTGCACCGAATAATGATTATTTAATATTCAACCTTCCACAGCCAGCCGAGTGCAACGACTCGCAAATTAATATTAAGTATTTCTTTCCTAATAATCAGACGTAATTCTATATAATTTTTGGATAAATTCCTGGTTAAATTTTTTCAAATTTACTTTTGAAACAGAGATTTTAATTCGATGAAAATATTGCGGTGCCAATCAATCACAATCAACACTAGCGGATCAAATACAGAAACAGAATTCGATACCAATTATATTGGAAAAATTGTGAAGAGGGAGTTTTATTTTATTATTTAGTTCACGTTGCCAGGAACGAATTTCATGAGGCAAGTATTGAAACAGAGAGGGTAAAGCTTTCAACCAATAAATAATTGAACATGTATTATAATGGGCTGAAGGTTCAGACTTCTATTCTCATGAATTTTGTTTGTTTTGATTTTTTTGTTTATAATTTCCAAAAAATAGAAACAAGGTACAGAAATCCTTTTTTATTTATAACCATTTTAGAGTAAAACAAAAACCTGCCATGAATGCTATTATTAAATATTAAAAAGAAGAAACGGTTATTGGTTCTATTTTTATGACATTATAAACTAAAAAAAAATCTTTCAGTCCAAAATATACCTATTATGTGGTCAGCGGAAATGGCAGTTGAATAATATTATTAATGATCAATTAGCTCTTTCGAATTTTAGAAAATGATCGAGTTAAAAAAAAGATAACAAAAAGGGAATTTCCTTGAAAACTGGAGAAAAGAGAGTAATTCTTACAGAAGGGAAAAACAAGCGAAGAAGGGAAGACTTTTGAGGCTGATATTTGCATTTTTGAATGCAAAACAATACTGGTAATGTGAAAAGCTATTGGCTGCAAATCGAAGTGTGTCGGGGACGTAACTTTTTATTAGAGCTTTCCGGTGGTGGGGTCATGAAATAAAAATACATAGTCTAGCACGGACACAATCATTTGAAAACACGTGCATAGGGAACTGGCGGATGTGTGGTGACTGGTAACGATGGTAGCTGCACCATGACTTTAGTGGCTATATTGATTATGTGAGCCAGGCGCCTTCTGGTCTGACGCCCTTGACTCCCGCTTTCTAGCTGGAGATGAGAGTGAAAGAGGAGAAGTGAACTTATAGATAGAGGAAATGCATATAAAAGTAGAGAACAAAAAGAGTTCGTTTCTAGGTTTCAAAACAAGCAATGAAATAAAGAATATTTGAACAAATTCTCTTTGAATCGATACGATAAATATATCACTGAATTAAACGATTAAAGGGTTTTCACGCACACTAGAATCAGAGAAAAAGTACTGAATAGTCAATAAAAATCGTGATACTGATTTCAACAATTGGAATACTTTCTTTTCCCGTTGAATTTCAATTATATATTCGAAAGGGACTTCTGTTAGTCATAGCTCATGAGAATGGATGCAATTACATTGTCTTCAGTGAATCGTAACTGCAAACACACCTTTAACAATGAACGTGGGCTTAAAGCACGAAATGGTAAATAATGGGCGTATGAGGGTTCATAATGTTCATGTTAAGAATTGTGAAAATAATGTTTACATCGTGTCTGACTTGAGCGCATGACCTTCTTGATTTCTGCAAGTTCAGTCTGAACGATTCCCAATATTGTAAGTAAAATTACATAACAACCAGTTAAAGTAAGAGATCATTTAAAAGATAGAAGCATAAAACAGCTTCCTGAATAAAATGAAATGTGAAGTAGATACGCCAGTGTTTGGTAGGCCGCGAATTGACTTTTTCTACTTGAACAGACGGCGTTATAAGAGGAAGAGAAGAACACAAAAGGTTTACTGGATTTTTGTATCTGTTATCATTCCATTCCACTCCACTCGATGCAAAATCGAGCTAATCGAATTTTATCATCTTGTCATCACTAACAACTAAAAAATATCGTGAAATTTGACTTGTCAGTTCCGCCACGAACAATGGAATTGTGCAAAGATTATCTCCGGAAAGTATAGACGTGTAGGGCTTTGAAATCGAGGAAAAGACTGAGTAAAATGAAAGAGGAGTCTGCATAGTAATTCAAATCCTGAATCCAAACGGATAACAGGAATGGCCTTCCGTTCAGCGAGCTTTCAGAAATAAAAACAAAACAACAAAACGTAGGTTGAATTAATAGACTGAAAAAGCGACGAGTTTTATGCATTATTTTTTACGAGTTTTGACGTAGATATCCTATCACCTGGAATTTAGATTCTTTTCCCTTTTTCACTGATTATTAGATACATAAATTTTACACCTCAGAATATGGCTAAAAATTATACAAATGTATTGCAATACTCACTTTTAGAAATTGTTCCATTCATCTTAAGAGATTTTAAACTGCAGTGCACGCACTTATTCAAATAATTACATGAAATACTTTTCATTCTACGCAACTGTGTTTTCGTGACTTTTTTCTTTCTCTCGTTTATGAGCCTCACGGTCGATATTTGCTCTCATTATCGTGCTAAGTGCAAAAAAGTGTTGCTGAAATATATAAAACCGTGCATTAAATTTAGTACAAAACAAAGTTTCTACCTCCAGAAATAGATCTTGCATATTTTAAATTCCACGGTTTATTGTATTGATTATTTCCAAACGCATTGTTGTTAATGATGAAAAATCGTAACAAAATGGATTCAAGCAGTGGAATTTTAAAGTAGCTTTACTCTGCTTTTGAGTATACAAGTTTTTTGCACAGATTTGTGAAAACAGCGACTTTATAGAGAGGTTGGAAAACGTTTATAAGGAAAACATTTCTAAGGAAGAGAGCCGAAAGCGTTATCGAGCAAGCTTTGATATTCGAAAGGCGGTGGCATGGTCGAGAAAGGATAGGACAGAACAGAACAGGATAAGAGGGCTTCGAACCGATTCAGCCTAGCTATATAAGTCCTGAACGGCCTTGCAGCTTTTTCAATGCAAGGACGACATTCACTTGATCGTACCGATACCAATATATGTACCAGTGGTTTTAGACCACGTTTTCTAGAAAATAAACTTCATTATATGTAGAAGGAAACACATTTCTCTACTTTATTAATATAAACTCAGCAGACAAAACTCAAATAAGAATGTAGAAATAAATGTCAAGGACAACGATATATTATTCAATTCTAGTTTCTACCTATAAAATCTAAATTGCTGAGTGAAGTTAACAAATTGCATGACGTTTACATGGATTTCCATTAAAATCCAAGCACTTTCAGCTTCGTTATGAGAACGTTGGATAAACTAGCATTTCAAATTAGTATCTTTCTAGGGAAATTCGAAGCTCTTGTCCTGCATTAAACGCATTTTCTAACAACGTGTGTCATGTATGTAGTATCATGTAAGGCCACACATAGAGAATGGTGATCGAATACACGTGAGACTGAAACCGAAGAGCGAACCAAGAGAGATCGAATCGGATTTCTTGCATAATTAATCGTGGCTCGG
The DNA here is from genome assembly GCA_900474275.1 of Synergus japonicus. NCBI lineage: Eukaryota > Metazoa > Arthropoda > Insecta > Hymenoptera > Cynipidae > Synergus > Synergus japonicus. The sequence continues at coordinate 15,181 of UCOH01012172.1, forward strand.
GGTAGCTGAGCTAAAAGAAGCCAGAAGTTTTCTTTCTTCTTCCCTCGCCTACACTCCTTTATTATACTTTGTTTTGCCAATAAACTTTATACCTAAAATTTCAACAAGATTTTTAATTCTACACAAGAAGCTCGAGTTTTAATTAATTTTCAAAGAAAGTCTCCTGTTCTCTTATCTGCGCATGAAGTTTGTAAACTCTATTCTTTGTAAAATTTATTGTTTGTAAAATTTATTATTTGAAAACTTAATCAAGGAGACCACTCTTTCAATAAAAGTCCGGTTATCCGGTTATTTCCGGTTATCCTGCTCAGAAATTATATTATTCCCGGTTCTTAAACGTTTGTAATATGAATTATTCAATTATTCAATATTCTTCTGAAAACGTTGAGTACTTTAATACATTTGTCAACTATTTTTGAATCTTTACTTTTGATAATCCATAAACTTGGTAATGCAAACTACAGGTGTCTTAATTGCGCCCTCATCTGTTTTTAACGAGTTTTAAGCCCTTTTAGTCACTTCTAGTATAATTAATCTCGACTGTTGGGAATGGATAAGCTAAAGGTACGGAGGAAGTTAACCTCCTCCTCATCGTCTCTCACAGGCTGTCTTCTTCGTTCAACTTCTTCTCCACCTCCTCACGCCTCTTCTCTCTTCCCAGATGTTACCGATGCTGCATTGGCATTAGAGCCAGAACACGTTTCAGGAGTACTTGGCATTTACTGAGGAAAAGGTGAACGTATGGCGATGCTGGCAAGGAGCAAGTTTGAATTGGTGGCTGGAGGAGAAGGAGAGAGAGAGAGAGAGGGAGAAAAAAAAGAGAGAAATAGCGTAGGTATGGAGTATAGGTGCAATCCTATCTAATCGAAGGGAAAGACGATTAATCCGAGTCTGTCTGGATTATTTCGTAAGGCAGAAGGACGATAAAGGTCGTCTTGGGTAGGTGCCACTATCAAGGAAATAAATAATCCAAGAAAATCGTGCCACGATCACCGATCACTTTGTTATTTATTGATTTGTATAATATGGAGAACAAATAACCTGATTGTATAATATACTCTATAGAGTAGAGTAGAGTATGCTCTACAGTTATCTTGGATACTCCCGTGCAGTATAAATCAATGTCGATTTGTACTTAGTATAGATTGCAATTTCTGTGAGAAAGATTTTTACTTGTAAATTACCATTTACAAGTCTTCAGAATTGTTTCTTTGCAACACCAAGAGAATTTCCATATCAAGAGGTTTGGAATTATTTATTTTTCATAGAATTCTTTCAAAGCATAATGGTACAATGATAATTTTCGTATAAAGTATTACGTCTTTCCAATGAATTGAATTGATTCAGCAGAGAAAATTGCTAAAGGTGATAAAGTTTGCTTGATGTAAAAAAAAATCAACTTTACTACTACTGTACTACGGTAATGAGCGAACAAATAATAATCTCACTGAGTTAATTAGCCAGAGGAATAAATTGAGACTTGTTTATTCTATGTAGTTGAATTGGACAGAATTTGATAAGGATTGCGCGGATTATTTTGTCTTTCGAAGGATGACTTCTTTACTTTTCTTAACGAGTCAAAAAAATTTCTTTCTAAAGATCTCACCAAGCACTCGAAAGCGCTCTGAGGAATGGATTCATATAAAAATTTAAGTGCACTGCAATTATTTCTTTAGCCCAGTAATAAAAGTCTTGGGGCAAGATTTTATTTCGCTCTCGATTTATTTGAGCCGCACTGCGTGCACTAAAACTTATTACAACCTTGTTTAACCTAATTCTTTACTGAGAAATAACTTTTGAAATTTAGAAAACAAAAAAAAATTTAAGATTTTTTTTGTTCTATCGGTTTTAGAATTTGAGAAATACTCATACTTTCGTTCGTAATAAACTGATAATATATTCTTACTTTATTAATCTGAGGCAAACAATCATAGTTTTTCAATAATGTAGGAATTAAAGAAGGTAATAAAAGTTTTATAATAGGATCGTGACTGTTATTTGATGAAATAAAAACTTGACTTGAGTTGATTTTTTCGAATACCTTCTTTAAAATTTTTATCGTCCAAAATTTCATATGAAATATTATAGTTATATTGATATTAAAATTGTTTATCTGAAAGAATAAATTCTCAGGGTCAAGATAGTATCTACGCAAACAGTGTAACGTAATCTACATGGATAAAAAATTTTATTGTTTGCAGATTTACAAAGTAATAAATTTATGTTATTTACTTAAATTTAATGTTATCAAATTTTGGTTAGTATATAAAGCAGTGCAAATATTCCGGTTTATCAGTCACATAAACTCAAAAGTCAGTATTCAGATTTCAACAAAAATGAAGCTCGTTAATTGCACTCTACTCCTCACCTTTATGGTTGTCTTTAATTTCATTCGTAAGTCTAATATCAAATAATAATATAATTCTAAGAAATTAAAAAAGTCCCCCAAAATTTGGACTATGTATTAAGTGCATCAGTTTGAATGTGATTTTAAAATTGTTTCTTTTTGAATTCTCCAAAAACATTTTAAATATTTTTAAATCTGTTATACATGAAATTTGTAATTTTGTATAATTTTCTTTTTCAAATTTTCATTTTCTTCTTACAGAACTAAGTTCACAGGCTCATATTGAAGAGCCTGTATATCATGTTGCTAATTTTCCTCATCCATCAACAATAACATTTCCTGAGCGTTTATCAGCAAACACTTATGTAGTTCGGCAACATCTACCACTTGGTGCTCATATATTATTGCCAAATGAACAACTTTATATATCAAATGGACAAGGACAGATTGGTATACTCTATAATCCTACTCTTCGAATAGCACGTGTAACCCAGGGTGCACATACGGCCATAGTGCGCGTAGTACGTTCATAAATAGGATTTACACTCACACATAACAAAACATTTATACATACACTTGAATAAAACTTTAATTTATGGAGAATTACGTTTTGTTGCATTTAATTTCGGTTTATTACAAAATATTTCGAATGCCCAGAAACGTAAATTTTAGAATTTTGCGAACGCTATCTTTTAAATGTCTTCTATATAGAAAGTATTTGTTATGTATGTACACTGAGAAAAATGTTTGGTGCGGACAACAAAAAATTTTGTTGCTATAGAAGCAACAAAGATTTTTGGTTGTGCCAACCAAATTTTTGTTAAACCAACCAAAGTTTTGTTAATTCAACCAAAACTGAGATTTTGTTGGTGCAAATGAATTTTCTTGGTTCAACAAAAAGTTTTGTTGTCCGCACCAAACATTTTTCTCAGTGTACGTCACATATA
>UCOH01012172.1:18494-84985 GCA_900474275.1 Synergus japonicus
GTCTTCTATATAGAAAGTATTTGTTATGTATGTACACTGAGAAAAATGTTTGGTGCGGACAACAAAAAATTTTGTTGCTATAGAAGCAACAAAGATTTTTGGTTGTGCCAACCAAATTTTTGTTAAACCAACCAAAGTTTTGTTAATTCAACCAAAACTGAGATTTTGTTGGTGCAAATGAATTTTCTTGGTTCAACAAAAAGTTTTGTTGTCCGCACCAAACATTTTTCTCAGTGTACGTCACATATATTTATATTTACGTCAGTCGTACAACTTCCCTGACGATTTTTCATTTGTTTCTGATAAGAAGTCATTTTACACTAGAAACTCTCTCGTATCTCTCTTTGCTCAATTGCTCATTTCTGTTTTGCTAATTCCTATCTTTGTTTTTTGTTTGAACATATTGAGACTCACGATGTTTTATGGTATTTCTTGTTTGACTTTTGCCGGCATTCGTAAGTCTATCCATCCATTCGTCAGAGAAGAGCAGGCAGTATGTAATCGCTTTACGATTCTCACAAATGAGTTCCTCGAAGTTGCAGGGGGCCCAAGTTCTCTTACTTGACTTCGCTATTCGCGACCACATCCCAGCCATCAACCTAACAATCAAGTAACCCAAAAAAGACAGTCGCTCAAGGTATAAATTTAGGCGTTTTTTATGTTAACATATGTATGGTGGAATATTCTCTTACATTTGTAATCACATTTCTTAGTAATCTTTGTCTGCTCCTTTCTCCAGCTTTCACAAGTCTTCTCGCTCTGGCTCTTACTTTCAATGGCCATCAACTTGACGGTGGAATCGATACCGGACGCTTTTAAGTTTTATTCTTTCTTAACCCGGATCTGAGCGGATCTTGTGTGTTCGGTATCTTAACATACGAAGGGCACAGAAGCCAAAACTTATTAGATGCGTATCATTTTGAAGAAATAGATGTGAAGAAACTTTGCCCCTTTTAAAACTCAAAGTAAAGGATTTTAAAGATTTTTCTTATTATTCACATAATAATACAATTCTGGCTAAAGACATCAAAGATACACAACAAGAAAGGTATAAACTTCGATTCCAGGAAATCTGAAGAAGGTCTCTACTTTAGCAAAATACTTTGATATATACTGAAGAAAAAGGATAAGGGATAAATAAAAAAGCACACAAGAGTGCAATCGTGACTGTGCAAACTGAAACGTCTCTTTACGTAGAACGAGCGAAGGCAAACCTTATACCACAGGTGACTGTGCGAAGTACATGATCGATCGATTGATTTGCGCCTCGCGTCTACTTTAAGATAAGAGCCTCTTACTCATTGCTAGAAAATACCTTTGTGCCCGGTGAATAAGCAGTTATGTCAGTAAACCGTTCCAAGTGAGATATTGAATTAACTTGAAAATGCTCGAGCAATTTCAAACTCTTCCTTTCCATCACATAGATCGTAAATACGCCAGTAATGGCCAATCCAAGTATCAGCACGTGAATTGAGACTTTGAAATATGTAATCGATGAACAAAGCTGAAGCTTGCCAGTGCCGATGAGGAATAGCGCAGGTGACCTATTTTTTGAAGGTCCACTGCAGTCGATAATTGTATTCAAATACAGATCCCATTCTATTTTTATACTTTGAATGTAAAAAGGAAACAGTGAAAACGCTTTTTGTGCTCCGGGAGTCTCAGAACGCAAAAAACAGGAGTCGAGGGTGAAATTTTAGACAAATCTAATTCCTTCTCTGTCATTAGTCTGAATAGCCAGAGAACCAGAGTGATATACAGGATTGCTTTTAATTGCTCGAGGCGGCTCCTGTGTCCTTTTGGATTCTTAGTTTTTTCTCTTTCACGACTAAGCTCACTCTCTACTCTTCACGTCAATTAAGTCGGGTCCACACCCGAAGGAGAGGATAATACTCCCTGAGAGGTTTATAAAAAAAAAGGGAAATGTTCATTTCGCAAATTGTCCATCAGAGCATTTTAATTTTAAATCCTTTTCCTTCTTTTAAATTATCCCCATTACTTTTTTTTAAAACTTTTTTCCCTACTGCCTTTTCTTGCTTCTCGATTTTAATTTTGTTTTTTAATTAGATTCGAAATGTATTATCAGAAGAGAACCCTGTTGTGTTTTCTTCCCATCTAACACGTGCCAGGAGGTGCGTCTTGAAATTACATACTGAGGGAAGAGAGCTTTATGACTCTTTGTGTCGGTACTTATGTGAATGTGCAAGACACATTTCCTGAACGTTTAGCATAGTGACATAATTATAGAGAATGAACTTAAACGGTAATTTATATCGATAACAGGTCGACACCGTGAGATTCCACTTCGCAAGTGTGCAATTAACGCCTTATCTATGTATAAAGTGGGTGGAAAGTACACGACTGGTTTTTACTTTTATTTTTCACTGTCCTGGCTGTAAAACGCAATTTCTTATGTAAATGTTGTCATATAAATTTACGGGAAAATCTTCTTTCTGATAAATAAAACATGACTCACCGCTGTACTTTACTTTAAAGGCTTTTTTCAATCCTTGGTCTTTATACACCAGAAAAAGAAGGGAAAAAGAGACTAATTGTTGTGTTTTCATTTACGAGAAATTTATGGTTGCAAAAGTACTTCTAAATTACGAAAACTTAACTTTTTAAAAAATATTTTGCTTATGCCAACAATACAGAATGAGGAAAAAGCGAGTATAAATCGCATATTATCGGAAAGTTAGTGTTTTTCTAAGTGGAACATAAAAATCGAGGGAAGAATAATGTCCTGTCAATTTCCCATCACATTAATTTCATTGGTCAATATTTGTTCGCATTAAAAAATAGTTTTTTATTTTGTTGGATTCCCTTATTAGCCCCTAAAGAAAAAAAAACTTATTAACAAATAAGTCAATACATTAATTACCAAAGTTTCAACCTCTCGCGTATCAGAGGAAGAAGATGCAATAGAAAAATCATTGAAAGAAACACGAAGAAAATTGTTTAGTAGATCTCACTATAGAATAGTATATTACGGACAGACTAATGCTAGCGGTTGGATTTACTAAACCGTTTAGTAGATTTAACAATCCAAGTAGTTATTCTTATTACTGGATGGGTAAAATCTACTAAAAAGTTTAATATATCCAACGGCTAGCTTAGTCTGTTCATAATATACTATTCATGAAACTTAAAGCTAGAATCGAAAAATGTTTATAAAAAAAATACTGTTTAGTACAAAGATACTCATTCGAGTGTAACCGAACCAAGTGCTGCTTAACTTCGGTAATCGAACGAGAAGTCTTAAACACTTACATGTATCCAAATGGACATATGTATATTTAAATAGTAGTACCATCTATTACATTATTTAATATTTTGATTTTCAAGAGATTTTACCAGATTTCAAAATTTATTAAAGGATTTTAAATGATTTATGGTAATTTTAAGGAATTTGAAGGAGTAAGAATAAGATGTCTACTGTGTACTAAATTTTGCCCGGATTTTCTTAAATTCGCAATAGATACTAGACTTGAAAATATTTTTAGAAAATTCAAGGAATGACAAGAGATTTTATTGTTTTTTAAATTAATTTGGGAGATTTCAAGGAATTTCTAAAAAAGTTCAAAAGACATATCCAAAAGATTTTCCAGATATTCATATAACATTACATAAATCAAAAAGAAAAGATAAAAGAATATAAAGAAACGTATCTGACATTTGAAACAGCATAAATAGAAAGGAAAATAGTTTTCTGTGAAATGTGGAAAGTGAGATTAGGATAGATATATTTAAAGATATCTAAACTACAGTCAGGAACAACAGATAAGATGTAAGCCACTAATCAAAGAAATGAGTAATTCTTACACTTTCCACTAAAAGTGGAATATTCCAGATTGAAATAACTTCAGTCATTTTTTAGTTTATTAAGTATGCCTCTTTAATTATATTCTCTATTCCATTAATTCAATATTGACCTGTTCCATTAATAACAGGACCTTAGCAAGGAAGCGTTTAGCACCAATTAACGGTTCTCTCGTCTCTCTTCGAACTGCATATATAGAGATTACCAGAATGATCAATAAGTCGTCAGCCGAATTAATTACTATATCACTGCGCAAATTCCTCTCTCGACATTCTAATTACCGTAATGTTCGAGTGAGAAGTTATTATTGAGAAGTGCATCAGCACATCGTTCAACCGGAGAACGGGCATGATGCATGAGTTTGCATCCTTTAATTTCAAGTTTTGCAAAAAACAAAAAAAAATGTCTGCAAAAAATGGAAGATATGTATGTTATGAGAAAATATACAAATATGAAAGATGAAGAGAGACAAATTCAGAGTAAAAAATGCTCATTTTCGCAAAAGGATCCTCATCAGTTTTCAATGTGACGTAACCCAGTTCTGAAGGTTCCTGAAGACAAACTAGGCATTGTTCAGTGCGAGTGAAACCTAAAAACTACTTTCTGGCTTGGGAGCTTTAACAGTTCGATCGATCAATGCACCTATACCTGGGATTTCACCAAGCTGAAACCTCTCTCTGTGTCCCTTCTATTTACTTCATTTGTCTCTCTGGAAACCACGCTATGTATCAATAGCTTAAGTAAATAACGTATGATATTTGAGTTGGGAACTGTAAAACGAATTTATTTCTCCATTGTTACAACTAAACATATGTATATATAAACCGGTATCCTAGCTCTCGATCCATATTGCAGTATAATGGACAAACAGGTTTGATTAAATTAAATACCCTGAATTATATTTCATCAAATATTATTGACCCAGATCTGATCAAATGATACGTACGTTCCTATATCAAATTATATAATTGAAGATTCATTAACTATATGTGAAATATTTTTCACTCTGTTTCAATATGTTTTACTGGTGTAATTATTTCTTTTAGCATTTCATGTTTTTCTATGCTTGCTATTCCGTAAATTCGAATAAAACTGAAACAAAATGACGGACAATAATTGTTAAGATCGTTCGCTTTAAAATGGCACGCGTTGTATGTATATTATAATCGCGCTTGTGTATATGCCATTAAGTCATGTTTCACTTTCATTATCTCGTGGACGCGATGAAGCTAACCAAGTATCCCATCAATACCCGGATAACCGAACGAGTTTAATCTGCCCTGTATATGTCCCGATTACGTGTATAATTCAGTCAATCCGGAAATCCAATTTCATTCACCGATCCTACAGAATTTTCCACGTATTCTGGTCCATTTTCTGCAAAAACCGTTGAAACCGCAAACCAGCAAAACTGTTCTCATTTTTCATATCTACATTTTTCATCGTGTAATTATAATTAATCTTCTGATGAATAGCAAAAGTTATAAAGATATTTTTTTTCTACTGAATCTGGCAATTACTTTTATTTAATTTTCAACTCTAAAGATATAACTTTTTAAATTGCTTTTTTAATCTATTAAATATATTTGGAATATTTTGACAAAAACTGTGACTGAAAATAATGCGAATACCAGATTTTAATTTTGAATTTAAAATATAGGTAGGTACGTGTGTAGAAGAAATGATTCATGATCCTGTTCCGAGAAGAGAGATTTATGACATTTTCTGCAGCACTAAGTAACGTTTATTGAACATAAACGTAATAGAAAATTTACTCGTTTCAAAACGAATTTTCGTTAGAATTCGCTTTGCTCTTTTACAGAGATAATTATTATAATCTTACATATTTGAACAATATTATTTATCCGCTAAAAATGTTTGAGATATTTCAAATTATTCTAAAGGGATGCATTTTGATAATTCAATTTGCATTTCTGAAAGTCAGCCAAAAGTTTCGAGGGTAATACAAAATATTTATTGTGGTATATATTAATAAAATTATATACAGCTTTCGTCTGACGGTAGCCAACCGCAACTACTAGATTTATTGAGGTGATCATGATATATCTGAACGCCAATCAAACAGCTAGTTAATATAGTAACGATCCTTGGAACTGGATAGATACAAACCCCCTTTGGAAATAAAATGGGTTAACAACTTTTGCTGCATCTCAAATGTATTTCCAGCTCAAGATTTCCAACCTTCTAATATGAGAACAAGAAATATGACTGACACGCAATCACCAAACTCTACCCGTATTTCATCCTGTCGATCTGATATTATTTTTCACAAATTTCCAAATCCCCAAGTCCCTTTGCAGCGAACCCAGTAACACGTAAATTACAAAGTCATAAATAACGAGATTCGCATGGGAACTCAGGGTCGGCTGTACATATTTTAAATATATACTTTAAAAGTATCACTTTGACGAACAGAACACAAACTTTTTGATGTTTTTTTTTAGAAGAAGCTAAAAATATTTCATCTGAAAATGCAAGGTATATAAGCTCGAGGATAAGTAATAATCTCCGTAATAATCCTGAATATATTGCACCTTGTAAGTACTGAAAAAATTAAAACATCTTCAGATTTAAGATTAAGGTTTGCCTTGCGCCTTCACGGTAATCAATTATTAGACGAGTCGCTTTGTCTCTCTGTATATTTCCCTCTCAACCCTCTTTTCTTTTGCTTCTTTTCCTTAACTTTCCGAGAAGCACTCCGCAGATCTTTGTACGAGTACTTGTGCATTAATAAAGGTCGTAAATACGGCAGGAAGCCATTTCACTTTCGACTGATTCGCAGGAAGTTTGAAAGTATATGATTGTATCGCATATACACAAACGGCACACAAAAGAAATGAAGTGCGCTCTCGACCTTGAAATTAATCGAATTAATATCTAGAAATACACAGGAGATTTATACCCGCATTGAATGCGTTATCATATGTCCGATGAATTCAATTATGTACTGTGTACATTACTGGGGACATTTTCGGATAAAGGTTTGATTAATATTTCATAAAATCTACCATACACATATTTCAATATATTGCTAAAATGTAATGTGCAATAGAATTATTATTATTATTATTATCATTATTATTATTATTAATATTATTGCATGAAAGAGAAAAAGGAATTATTAAATAAAATCGCGAGTTCAAAGTAAATACAATTTCTGATATTGGAACATAATTGTGTTTGATCAAATAAAGACAGAGATGTAATTGATTCTCTCGAAAAACTCGCTAGCGACTCGTGAAACAATAAAAGCAGTATACGTTTTCAATTTAAACAAGACAATAAAGCAACATATCGATTTATTTTATAGACCGTATATTCACGCTGAAAAAGGATTCTGTAATCTCATTTGTTATTTACTCAAGACACTAAATTCGTGGTTGCGTTACTTTATAAAATTAAATCAGTTAAATTACATGATTGAAAAGTTCAGAACATTCAAATGAACGAATTTTTTTATTGATTGTATTTGTAGTTACAAAAAGTTTTTAAATATTGATTAATTTACATTGAAAATAATAAAGAATTAAATAAACTTGTAATCCTGATTGTTATTTTTAGTTGGCACAATATTTCTGGATAAAATATAATTAAAAAAAAAATATTTCGTTCATTTGAACGTTCGAAACTTTATTCACATCAAATTATACTGATTCTCATATTTTGAGAAATTTTGAATGATTTAAAAAAAGTTGAAAGAGTTTCAAAAAAATTCAGAAGTGTGATTTTCAAAAAATTTTACAGGATTTCTAAGAATTCAAGTGATTTTAAGGAATTAATAGAGATTTGAAGGGATTTTTAAAAGTTCCTTTTTAAAAATGATTTGACTCGAAAATAATTCAAAAGAATTTCAAGAGGTTTAATAAAAGTTGCAAGTGTCAAATAAACATTTAGATTGATTATTCAGAAAAGTTTTTTCAAAACAGAAATTTACTTCCCGTTTGAAAAATAAAATATATAGGACAATTCCCGGATAGTTTTTTTAATTTCCGGACAATTTCCGGATTTCCTTTAATTCCCGCACTGCAGACAGATGAGAGATTCACTGAACAGAGAAAGTGTTCTTTTATAAATATACAGCTCTTTTTCAACAAGAATTAAGATTGATACTTTTGTAAAAGACTGTAAACTGCTAGAAGAGAAATGATCCTTTCGCTATTTTACTTTAACCGCCGGCCGCCTTTGACGAGCACTAATCTTGTGTCTTCAGTGATCGTAAAACCAACGATACCGTTTTGGACGATCATTGAAAACGAACTAAGTATTGGCAGATGATTGTTAGTGTGGCTCTTGTCGAGGACAAATAGACCGAGAACAGGATAACGTTACGTTACGGGACATCTTCTCTAATTTTCCAACCTGTAATTTCCTTCGCTGGGAGCATATGTAATGCATAAACCATAAGTATGTAGAAACCATAAACCATAAAATATCTAAACCCATTTTCTCTCCACGCATTATTCATAATAAATTAAATCCAATAAATTAGGCGATTTTAATACTTTCCTGAGGTCGTTTATTAAACAATAAATTCCACTCGGAGTGAAAAATCGAGAGGACTTGAATATTTTTTTACGATTTGATGCAATAGAAAGATCGTTGAGAGAAAACGTGAGGCGACGCTCTTTTTTTCTACCGAAATGACGAAAAAAAAAGAGTTTACGAACGTCCGGTTATGTGATGTGTGGTTTGGAGTTCGTACAGAGAAAGAAAAGGTGAGTAGTAAAAGTGAAAAAATAAGAAGAAGGAGAGAAGAAGGAATCCCTTACGATTGATCTCGCCGAAACGCGTTCGTTGAAACTCTGAAAGGCAAGCTCTAATCTCTTTCCTGCCTACCCCCTACACAGATTGTGAGACAAAGCCGACTCGAAAAGAAGTTCATGTAGGTAGGAGATGTATCTTGTATGAGTTGTGTACGTGTATTGTGTATATAGCTCCGGTTATTTCGACCGTAACTCGCCGAGACGAGGTTCACTGCCATCGATATGAAACCTCTATAATGAGCAGTATTAATTATCACCGAGTATCGATGTTTCATCGAAACCTTAAATAAATGTTGCACTAACGAAATAATGATCCAACTTTGGTTGTTGCTATTAATATTTCTTAATTGTGTTTAATTAAAAATCAAAATTGGGAAGAAAGTTTTAAACTTGAGTGCATATTGGTTCAAAAAAAGGGTAAATTCTTATTTGGAGAAACAATAATTAGGTAACAAATTTGGCACATATTAAAATTTTGCGTGTTATGATTTTATAAAATGAAGATTGTTATTCAAAATAATCATGAATGCCAATGAGACAATAATAATGAGAAAACCTTTTTTTCGAAACTTTCCATTGTTCTAAAATATGTAAACCACGAAACGCGCCCGGAGGAAGCCTGTACGGCGGGTTGCATAGTTTAGGAAGCCCTAAAGGGAAAACTCTATACATATTTATTAAATTACTTCGTGCGGCAAAATATTAATAATATAGAATATAGTGTCTCTCTCACAACTTTCAGATATTTTATTTTTTAACATGGTAGATAGTAGTAACTTCATGATATACGAGTAGACTGTAAAATAACATAAAAACATGGATATTCACTTCGCAAAGCGGATGTCAGCGGATTTCAGCCGAGTCCACACGACACGGATATAATGCTTCCGGAGGGTGAAGTTGTCAGTCCCATACCGAATAGTCTGGGAAGTCGCAAATGTGCGTTGAAAACTGAAGAGTTCAAGTTTACAAGGCAAAGGAAGAGTATTTTTTATGTAATGAGTACTGGACTGTAATTGTAACCTACAGAATCATGCATAAGCAATTTCATAGCATACTAATAAGTATCAAGTATTAACTTACAATTTGCAACTGTAATTCCTAACCGCTATAGTTTTAATGTTGAAAATTATCATTTCTGACCATAAACTATTTTAAAACTATCATTTATGTCACTTATTTCTCGACTTTCATTAATTTTCATCATAGAGAAATGCAAGGATAAATCACTTTATCGCATACTTTCATCAGATTTATTGTACGAGGAAAGAATAATTTACAGTCACTAGAGATGCGGTAATGTGATAGGCGGAAGTCCCCTGAAATTCGCTTCCACCTGAATACCATGTCGACTTCAATATTGTTTGATGAAGTGTGTCAAGGCTACTTGTCAATAGAATTGTCAATAGTTCGGGCACATCGAACGTGCGAATTGAAAGCATACGATCTTCCATCCATTTAGGCACGTTTCTAGTATAATTGATTTCAATTTTGAACCTGTCAGTCATTCAAGCGTGAAACGCCTGTTGCATTGCAAATTAAAGTCCGGGACAAGATCTTTTACTGGAAACCAAAAATCCCGAATATGAGAAAATACCGGAATTTGCGACGTTTTATTACAGTGATATTAAAACAAGAGGAGAGGGTTGGTTTTCCATCTAATTATTCTAGAGTTGTCTTGTATCTCCGTTTTTATTATTTAACTAATTATAATTTCCACACTGGAATTCCCAACATTCAGTTAATTAAAGTTGACTCTTTTTCCATTACAAATTCAAATTCCCGCAGCAGCTATTTCAGCAAGTTTTTTGTTGGCCGTAGCCGAGGAAAAGTTGGAGCTGGGACAAAAAGAGTAGCGGCCGTTATACTGATCGTCCTCGTATATGAAATCAGCAATAACGATTTATCGATTCGCCCAAGCCAGTGTGTATACCCTCGCGTCGAGTGATCGATTGCTCTATCACCCAGGTGTAATAAAACGATTATCTGGATCGATAAGTCGCATAATCTATGTACAAGAGTGCGTCCGCTTACCAGTGCACATAGATTACATCACAAGAAACACATTGCAGTCAGTAAAAAATGTATGTACTCTCTGAACCAGAGAGATTCAATCTAAACGCGTTCACTTTATTTTCTTTAAACATATACTCAAACGAACTAATGTCTCTCAGAGAAATTCAATGTGTTTTGAATATATTAGCATACAATGTTTTTTGTCTCTTCTGTATATTAATATTAACATAAAAAGAAAAAAAAACAGATCGAATTATTTATTGCCCGTTCTTTGTTGTTACAGTTTTCAAATTTAGCTTCGAAAAAACATTTTTTAAACGTGTGTTTTCATGGATTAGAAAGCTAGAAACGATGGACATTGAGGAACGAGGAAGAGAATGAGTTAATCTCGTCAACGGGATTTCGCGAGCTGAAAAGCATCTCGCTGACTTGAGCAAGGTAAATTTTCTTCTCCGAGTACATATCTCGAGACCCGATCTCCAACCCAAGATCTCAAACCCAAGTTTCGCTCGGAGCGCCATATTTTTTTACAAGTTTTCCGCTCGACGAAGCACCGAATCTTGCCACGATTCTTCATTATTCATCTGCTAGTTCCGCACTGACAACTATTTCAAGAGATGTTTGTTTTCTTTAAGTATAACCGCACGATATATTCATTTAAAACTGGGCCATATACGTCAAAAACATTTTAATCAGTAAGCTATAAAATTATTCACGATTTAATCTTGAATTCTTTTATTATTACCTTCTCCTTCCTGTTTCAGATACTCGTGAAGAAATCAACTAATAACGTCCTTGGAGGAGCTACAATCTGGACCAGAAGTTCTTTTTGATATAACTTTAATTCTCTTTATTCGGGTACGATCGCGAAATTGTTCATGCAGAGCATAACCTTGAGTAGCCAATCGAAAGCGATTTATTATTATAGCTAAGGTGGGTTCTTCAGTAAAACGTGACTGATACCGACAAGGCAAATCGTTTCCGGTTCGTGTTAATGTTGTTAGGATACTATGAAACCGAAAAGACGTGGGCGATTCGATTCCAGCGGAAACGAGACTCGATTTCAAGGAAGATGGAAAGCAACCTTTTCTATAATCAGTTTACCAATTTCTGTACCGTATCTGTCATTTATTTCATTTAAACTAGAATTATTGCTCTTTCAGAGATTATTCCATTAATTCGAATATTGTTTCGCATTATGAATATATGCGGGCGAGATATATTTATTTTCAGAGGCAGGATATTGATCCTGAATGTATTTAGAAGGATCCGGTGGAAGCCACAAAAAACTTGAACGACCCATTAACGATAGGGGGTCCATAATTATCGTTTCTTGCCTATCATTGGTCAACTTCCATCCAGTTTTAAAAATCTACGTGAGGGGATCAGCGGAGATTAACAGAGCAAAACCGAGGTTACCTCTTATAAACGATATTCTGCACGATAAGGCGGCACTTTAGCTTCTCTTCTAAACTGAAAGGATCATCTCGCGAAATTAACAGGCGTAAAAGGAGCCTAACGTCCCTAGCCAAAAAGCAACCTCGAGAATTTTAAATATACACGAAGGGAACTTATTATATCAATTTTTCCTAAAATAAGTTTCGTAATTTAGGGACAAACGCGGAGGGGTCAAAACCACTCTGAGTTTTCGTGTACCAGGAGCATATTCCCGAAAGAATATTAGGGAATATTCGGGAGGGATCACGTAAATTTATCCAAAGAGAAAATTCCCGAAAGAAAATAATACATACCGATATTTAAAATTTGCGAAATTTTAAATTCCTTAACATTACAAAATAATCACAAAGATTTTAGAATAAGGATAACAATGAGTTCAAAACAGGTTCAAAAAACCTTAAATGATTCCAAAAGTATAGATATCTCTTGCAAAAATTCTCAATAATATTAATCCATTTAAATAAATAAATGTACAAGAGAAAAGAAGTAAGAAATAAGAGAAACTGCTATTATAGAAGCAAAAGAAAAAGAAACAAAATAAAAAAATTCCCATTTAACGCAAATTAAATCTGCAAAGATTTTCCGGTTCGAAGACTGAGCGATTTAATTTATCTGTTCTGCGGATGAAGAGTGCAATCGAAGAAAGTATGTAACTGCAGAAAGCTGCCCCTCTACACGTCTCATCATTGTTTTCTAAGCAACGAAGAAGAAAGTTTCCCTGATTCTCATACCAAACAGTCGATTTTACTAAGGAATAAATTCAAGCGCTTGACCTTCTTTACAGAAACAAATTTGCATTTCAATCGAGCCATTAATTAAACATATAAGGAGAGGAAACCATTTCTTCAAGACAATTAAGAATAATTCTCATTGACATTGAAAACAAGTGACTCATTATACTACCCTGCACACAGTAAATGTTAAGAACTTTGTCGATTACGACGAAAAATTCAAATTAAATTATTTTACTTCAGGTTGATTTAATTAATGACGTTCATTTATCTGACGTAAAGAGAAAAACATGTATCTACAATTTCCATACTTTGTACTTGAGTTATTATCCGCATAATAAACATATTTCTGGTTAGAAAAGTAGTGAATCGTAAAATCAAAATGTTGATAATTTTTCTTAGTGACCAAATGAAAATTAGTCGGATTAATTTAAAAAAAAGTATTAAAGTCTTTAAGAGATGCATTGAGAATATGCTTCGTCATTATTTTCCGAAAGAAAATTTTTCCAGCAACACCTGTGATCTGTCTCAGTTTCACAATAAGTGACGGTTCTCGCGTTAATTAGTCTTCTTAATTGAAACCTGCCATCTATGTCGAATAAATTATATGTTTATGCATCAAATTATACACAACTATAGAAACTTTTTATTTTAATGACCTAATTTTTTAATGCTAATTTCCTATTAAAATTAAAATAAAACATTAATATTTTTACCTTGTAATCCGAAAAAAAACCTCAAAATTATATTGACCCTATTTTCTTTTCATTAATTCATCGACCGTAAAATAAGAAAAAAAAAAGAGCCCTGAATAAAAGAAAATTAAAAGCGGAGATTGGCTGCAGAATGGATCAGTAATTATTGCTTTTATCATTCGTTGAAATAAAGTTAAAGTCAAAGGTACCCGACTCATTGTCAGAGGAAGTCCTTTTTTTATCGAATTGGTTCGACTGCACCCAACGGGATAACAGAATACAGTTACACTGCAATGGAATGACTTCATAGTACTAGAAATCTCGAAACAAAGCTGCTAATTAAATAATGAATTGATTAATTAATTAATTAATTTAATGCAACTCTATAACTTTAAAGCTTTACGATCAAAGAGCAAAATATTAACAACTTTTAGCATTCTGTTTCAATTAATTACGCCTCCACGCAAAGAAAGATAAAGAACAGGACTTTAAAACAAAAACTACGGAAAATAATATTTTACTACTTTCCTCATTCGGCTTAAAAATTATGACTGGAAACTCAAGAATGACAATCATAAATTACAAACAGTACATCAGCTGGAAGGACACTTTACTTTTAGTTCGCACTATTTTCCCCAACTGGCTCGTAAATTCTACTTTCTACTAGCAGGACTTTTTTTACAATTCGGTTGAAAGAATTTTACGACCTCAGTAAAATGAAGTCAAAAATATTTTGAAAGGTATAGCCTTTTTAAAGAAAGGGTGTTTTATATTCCTTGAATTGTTACATTTAAAAGGGTGTAAATATCTCGAAAAAATGTTGATTATGAAAAATTCTAAAAAGCAGAGTTGAAGATTGTGATACACATATATGTACATAGGTGCCTCTTAAATGCGAGGCTTTTTAAGCACTGTGGCACTGCTTCAGAACAAGCCCTGAATGCAGAGACCATGTTTCAAATTTGCATTTCAATTTGCTATACAGGTGCACACCAGAACGAGAGAACATCGCTGCAAACACTACACAAAGGCGATAATCAAGTCAACTTGTCAGTCTTCAGGTGACAAACGCAAAGCCATCAGACAAAACATACGCCCATTTACGTGACTTTCAATTATCATTCTTGTATTAAGACCACATTCCATTTCGCACGCTTTTTATTAATTTTTTTTTAAATATTGTAATCTAAAAATTATCTGATAAGTTATGAGTATTCGTAAGAATAAAGGAATTTCTTTTTAAAAATTCAAGACGAGATAATAATCAATATATGAGTTTAAATTGTAAGTTATGTGTACATTTTTTTCAGGATAGTATACGTCAAAAAACTCTATCGATTTGTCGTAAAAATTGCGGTTGAAGGTTTTCCAGTGAAAATAATTTATGAGTACGGAACGATTTCTCGTTTCTATACCGGTTATTTACCGAGTCCGAGGGTAGAAAACCATTACGTATTAGGACATTAGGTAGCAGAGCAGAGGGACTATTCTATGTCTGAAGACTCAGACCCCACGGGAAGTAGGAAAATAGAGAGAAAAACGTCACAATTGGATTTACATGCTTGAAATTCCTTTTCCCTTCGAAACCAAAGCAGAAAATAAAATATTCATCGCATTAATATTGATTAGGAACTTGAAATGACAATATGTGCCAGCTGTGAATAAAATTATTGTCAAGAAGTAATTTTGAAGAATACAATAACAACTGTTTTGTATACACAAAATATATTCCGAAAATTGAGGAAATTTCGCTTTTGTTTGGAATCCAAACACAAACTTCACACTATGTTACTGCTGTTTATCATAGTTTAATTAATAAGAAAGAGGATCTTAATTAAAACTCCAGTAGGT
Source organism: Synergus japonicus (assembly GCA_900474275.1). Taxonomy (NCBI): domain Eukaryota; kingdom Metazoa; phylum Arthropoda; class Insecta; order Hymenoptera; family Cynipidae; genus Synergus; species Synergus japonicus. The sequence goes on from UCOH01012172.1 coordinate 33,850, forward strand.
CAGATTAATTAAACTTCTCCCGTAGGTCACACGGTGCACAAAGCAAATTGTAAATAATAAAACTTTACTTTCAAATATTTAATCTTAATCTCATCATAACATTTGTGAAATGTTTAATCATTCAATTTGGAACGATTTCAGTTTAGAAATATTGTTCAACCAAGAACACTTTCAATATTTTCAATTAAATTAATCAGTATCAAGCGATTCGTTGCGAATTAATTTATATAATTCTTCAAGTATCAAAAGTTTACAAAAGATCCCCAGATATTTGAATAGGGATCAATCCCCTCAAATTATATTCATATGTTTTAAGATTCTAAATGGAAAATATAAATCCTAATATACTCTCTAAACTTGAATCAGTGAAATTTAACTGATTACTCTCTAAATCTGAATTAGTAAGAAGTTACTAATGAAATAGTGCCAAATCGTTTACTAATACACTTTAGTAAGTATTTTTACTATAAATAAGTTAAAAACTACTAATTCATAGTAAAAAAAAGTACTAATTCAGTTAGTAACGGTAACCAAATCAATTAGTGAGCCTTACTAAGTGAATTAGTACTATTTTACTGTGTTTTTAACTAATTCATAGTAAAAATGCTTACTAAAGTGTATTAGTAAACGATTTGGCACAATTTCGTTAGTAACTTCTTACTAATTCAGATTTAGAGAGATATCAGTCAAATTCCACTGATTTTCAGTGACTCATTTCTCACGATTTTAATTAGTGAATAATCTACTGGAAATCAGTGCAAATTCACTGATTAAAATCGTAAGAAAAGAGTCACTGAAAATTAGTGGAATTTGACTGATTCAATTTTAGAGAGTATTTAAACTTCCAATAAATTGGACAGCATCTTGCAGGGTCAAAATATATATGCCTATAATTAAAAATAAAGATAACAATTTGGACTCACCTAAACGTTCGTTGTGTGGTCTTCATCTCGATTGTCTTCTAGATGTCCCTCATTTATATCCAAGCTGTCCAAGCAAAGCACTTCACAACATCCGCACTAAAACACACTTTAGCAACACAAGTTGTCGGTTTCGCGTTCAACTGAAGATTAACACTTCGAACTCACAGTCTCGTAAACGTAACTAATACCCGATAAATACCAATTAGTCACCTCTAGTTGACTCGTCTTTCCTATCTTCCACTTTCAAGAGAAACTGATAAAGTTTACAAACGGCAGATACTATAATTAGTTCTTCACCACAGGAAACCAGCCTGGCTGTAAAAACGACTCGTACACAAAATAACGACCCCAAATAATAAGTTAACAACACCGTTCAGTCTCTTGGTTCCTGAGGCTTATAACCTCTCTCTTTTCGTGCCCGATCCAGATCTTCCATTCTACGGATTCACGTGTACAACAACGAATCTTAACTCCAGATGGCACATGCACGAGATCCAGATTCGCAAATGGTGATTCAAAGGCAAAACTCATGTATTTAATTAAAATTCTCCTCACTCTCCAGGGAGCCGATAAACGCGATCGTTCGATCCGCAACTAAGCTCTTCAAATCGCGATTTCAACTTTGCAATTTTCTTCTTGCGCAAGCGCAACTTCTCAATTCAAACTCCAAGGAAACGTCCTTCTTTCCCGCGGTCTCCTCACACGTGCTTCTTGTTCCGGTGCCAAAATGGCGCTTGATCCTTTTTCATCGAACAACCGGACAGTCTTATTTTTAAAGGCAGATTCACCACGTAGATTAAAGCTCCAACTTTCGTTGCATTCTCACGTTGAATGAGCATCCGTTTTCAGCAAGTCTCCGGGACTTTTTTAAACCCTTTTTTGGAGCAAGTGAAATTTTTTTTCGGAATGGCAGCCGGCAGGTGCAAAGAGGTTCGGCTGTTTACACAGGAACCAACCTTCCGATGAGCTGAATAGTGTGGACTGGTTCCAAGAGGATGGCCAGACTCTTTCGACCAAATACGGGGATGTGAGAGGGACAGAAGAGCGTGGACCGAGAAGTGTGTGGATACCGTTCTTCGGACAGACGGACGGACACGAAGGTGGGAGGGAAAGAGAAAGAAAGAGCGATTGAAAGATGGGAGAGGAGAGAGAGAGAGAGAGAGAGAGTAAAGACGGCCACGGAATTATACGCGAGGAAGTACTGTTATACTTGACGGGGACCACCAAGTTGTGGATGCGAAGGATGGCGTTGCATATACTCACCCGCGATTGGCGAAATCTTAGCTGCAAAGGAGACGAGACCTGACTCACTATATCGATCAATCAGCTGCAAATCACGTCCTCACAGTTTGCTAAAACACTCGCCTTTCTAATTTCAAACTTTGACCGCTCAAGTCTCACTATTCTCTTCACTATAAATCTCTCCCGACAGATCTTATTGTAAACTCCATCCCCGGCTTTTCAAATGTCCTTCAAGAAAACTGATAGCTTATCTTTTTCAGATATATTCCGTTTTTCTTCGTGTAGAAACTCACTGGCTGGCAAGGTAATCGTGACGAGTGGAAGTGGTTCACTGACTGTTGCTGGCACGCGTAATCAATATGTCATTGCAGCAATGCACTTTCAAACTGTTCCACTGACGGGTAACGTCAAAGAGGAGATTTTCCCCCGGGTATCACGTACTGTGGAACTGACTGGACACTGAAATGTGTCGACACAAGACGTCACTCCACGAATCTAGACATATACACGTGCGCTTTTATAAATAAAGCCGATGAATATTTTCACCTGCTGCATGAACGTGGGGTGAGGGGGGGCTTCTTAAAATCGATGACCCGGTCCGGGATCGCATTTCAGACGTGAAATTCTTGGATTACGATGACGATTAACTTGAAAATTCATTTTTGTAATAATAACGCTGCGTGCTTCAGCGAAACGTGCTCTCCGTACGGCAATCGCGGCTCGACTGGATTGCTGGCCACCTCCACACGGCAAACTGTCTTGCATTGCCGTGTCAGTCGATCTGGGACTCCGGGGTCCCCCTGTGTACTATCTAGGTGTCGTATACTGTACAGGATTCATTCAGGGGTCCGCTGTCTTGTCCTTTTTACTTTTGTTCTTTGGTTGGTGCCCTTTCTTCCCTTGTTTGTCGTCTCAACCTGCCAACATATAATAAATTAGACGCGACTTTCCGGTAATAAGAATTGAGTACAGAAAAATCAATATTTTCAGATTTCAGCGTAAAAATGAGGTTTATTCTTTTATTTTGAAGGCGCGGTTTTTCCATCTGTCTCAAATGCTATCATATGAATAAAATATCTCCGAAACTAATTCATTTTTATGTTCCACAGCGACCGTCACACTTCTCAGAGTAGTTTCATATTCCATATGAAAGAGAACGTATTAAGTAGAGATGTTTTGAGTTTATTTAATTCCTTCTCATAAGGTCACAAAATGTGTCTAATAAATCATTTTCATTCCTTCATGTGGTTTTCTATTTGAATTCTTAATTTAAATTTTATTATATATAATAAAATTTGCCATAAAATTATTTAAGAAATAAAAAATTATTCAAACTTTTTTCTTCTTTCTTTTATAGCGTTCTACTTACTAATTCTTTTTAATACGCTTTCGGTTAACGTTTACCAGGTCGATTGAGAGAAATAGGATTTTCCTTTTATTTTCCCGTTGGTGGATTTTTAGACAGAGAAAAAATATTACGTATATTCAAATAGGAATACAAATACTCAATTATTTTGAGTTCAACCCTTATTATTAGGTTGAGCATATTTGCAATTACTTTTCAACACTGCTGGTCCAAAAACCCTCCCAGGTGTGTAAAAAGTAAAGATGTGTACCGGAAGCTTAAAATACTTTCTCATACGGCATATATACAGCAAAGAGGTCTGCAATTATTTGTAAAAGACATCGATAAATATAACTGAAACTGGTTTTTAACCCTCTCGCTTACGGTTGCATGGTGCATGGTGCTTGGTGCAATGTGCATGGTGTACGGACTACGGGTGAAGACACTTTATTCAGCTCTTACTCTCTAAATTTAAATCCAGGGTCTAAAATGATGTATAGCTTGACACACTTTGCGTCGTTCGAATTTTGCAGTCCGTAGTTCAGATTAAAATAGGTATAATCAGTAGTGCCTCGTTCCCTTATTAGTGCTGGAATCAGAAATATTATTTAATTTACAACGTGGATAAACCTAGGGTCCAATACAGTCATTTAATTAATTAAATGGCTCATTTAATTCAACATAATCCGTCGATATATTCGCTTGAGTCCCATAAATTCAAGTTTTATAGAACAAAAAATTTTTAAAAAAATTGACATTCATGGAGATAAAGAATCTCGCATCCCACACCATTTTCCATAAGAAAACAATTTAAAAGTAACTTGAATAATTTCTTCAGATAGACATATAATATATACCAATATAAGATATAATATGAAATAAAATTTAATACCATGTTTGTAAAAAAAAAACGTTTATAGTAAAATAATCTGAAGAAATGATATTAAGATCACAGGCCATGAGGCCAGTGTAACTTGCGAATGTATGACGTTAATTAATGTCGCGACCTGTACTCGGGTGTATACGTTTCTATGGAATATACACGTGGGTACATAAGCCCTATGTGTATGTTCAGGCAAGTACGGCAACCGGTTCTACCGATTTTTTTCCGAAAAGCACTCCCGACGGATTGTAAAGTCTATATAGTTTTGCCAGGACGTTCGCATGGAAAATGATATTAGACCCTATCTGTGGACAAGATAGTTAATTTCATTTTATATTTTTCTCTAGAAATAATAGATTTTGCAAAATGCTCTAACAGGGGAAATAGGAAAATAAATTCTTTTTCAAACAAAGAGATGGAATTTCAACCAAAATAATTGATTTTTCAATAAAAAAAAAAAGGAAAAATATAAATAAAGAAACAGATCGAGCAATTAATATTATGTATATATACACATATATATATATATATATATATATTTTTTTTAAAATAGTTATTCATGGGACATTTAAATGTGAATTTTAGAAAGTTCACACTTTTTGGAAACTGAAACGTCAGAATTTAGATTTTAACGAAAAGAACCTTGAATGAGTTCTTGACCGTGGTTTGGGAGTTCGCCAAGGTGAAAATAGGTTTAACAAATGAGATTTCCCAGCCCGTCAAACAGGTCCCTCCTTTCGCGGAGTGAGATTGTGAAGAAAGATTTAGAGACCCTAGTTAGGTCCTTGACATGTAAAGACGGCAGGTCCCACAGGAGAGGTTTACCGAATCCAAAAGAAAATAAGCTTTACAAATTGCCAAGTTATACAAGCGAAATTTCTTATTTCCTAGTTTTGTACGTTTGACTCTTGTAAAAACAGAAAAAGACAGTTTTCGTCTTCCATAAAAATCTTGAAGATTTATAAAGAATATCAGTGTCCTTTAAATGCCACTTGGACGTCCCATTTTTGTTACAACTAGCAAAAGAACAATGTATACGAGATTTCCAAGACATTTCGTTACACCACTTTTTTAGATAGGAATTTCAAGAGATTTTTAGAGATTTTTAAGGATTCTAAAGAATTTTAAATTTTAAGAAATTTTGAGGTATTTCAAAAGGTTTCTATTTTAAAGATTTGTTTCCGTAAAACTTTAAGCGCACGACTTTTTTTTTGTTTTGCGCGATTTTCGAGACATTTCGTTACAGTCTATAAGAACCTAAAAAATATTACGAAGCGAACTTTTAATTCAACAATCCGGTCTCAACTCGATATATTTACATCGTAACAGACCTGCATTTTTGCAAATTCCAATATGTAATTGTCATGCACTGGATAATGTAAGGTGACACCAAGGCAGTCTGGTCATCGATCGTGATCGGTTCATGATCCTTTCCACGATTGATCTTCAAGAATGCGAGGAGACAACTCTTCTGCAAGAATAAAATTGCATTAGAGAATATAAAGCTGGAGCGGCGAGAAAATGAGGTCGGAAGTGGCGAAAATCGGCTACAAGAGGTCGCAAAATAATCGCGATTTCATGAGAGAATCCCACGCGCATCTTGCAAAGAGCGTACCTTATCGCTATCCGTAACTTCCCACGATTTTACGACTAATTGAAGTGTAAATCGGATCAACTGAGGACTTTAATTATCCGCAATAAAGACTCAATGATCTGGAATACTTTCCCTTTGACTCAGCCCGCGAAAATCACATTACCAACGAAATTTGCTTCAATCAAAGAAGTCATTGATTACATTAAGCAGTCACTTTCTCCTGGTACTCGGAATTAATAGTTGGTTCATTTCTTAAGTTATCTTCCAAAATTTATCGAGAATTTGTGAAGTAGAAGATTCTAGAAAATGACACGAAACTTTTATAAAATTGTTCTGAAATAAAAGAATATTCGAGAAAGTTTCTCACTCTCACAAAATGTGAGTTTCATTGAAGAAGAGACTCATTTTTGCAAAACTGAACTCATTACTTCCTGCTCGCGGAATAACAGACTCCAGCAGATAAACTCATTCTAATAATTCACAGGAGTATACCTCAGAAGCAAAGTGAGGATATAAAATTTTGCCGACAATGAGATAAGCGCAATATCACTTTCAACCTGTGCATAGTTCCAAGCTGTTGGAAAGAAACGATTTCGATGTAAAGAAGACGATAAGGTCAGCTAAGCTGACCTTTAGAGGTATCGCTTAATAAACAGGATCGTTAAGTGTAAGAAGAGAATTCATAAAGAAAGCAATTTATGAGAGCCAGGAGAATCCGGAGAACTTTTCACTACACTTTTATAGAAATCATTTTTATCAGCAACGGGAGGAAATTTAAAATAAAAAACAACCCAATGAGGGTATTATTTTTAATAAATGGGGGTTTTTTTAAGAGGGGAGGGTAAGGATCAAAAAAAGTAATATATTCATGATCAAATTGAGAAAAACTCAAAGTCTAGAATGAAGAAATTTTGATCTGCTAAATTTTGAACTGTTAAAATATTTCATGATTACTTCAATAGAGATTAATTCAGAACTATCCTGTACATACGAATTAACAATTTATAATGCCATTAATGACTAACACCTTGCAATAATTCAACAGCTTAAACCAAAATTAACTGACGCATTATCTGATTCGTGGGTGTATAATTCTACTAACACGAAATTTATTAGTATAATTATTGAAGGACAGCTTATATCTCGGATTTTAATCCAAAATTGTCATGCTGGTTTAATTATTTTTACAAAATATTTTCCAATACATACTAAAAATTTTTTCTGTAATAAAAACAAATTATTTAAAAGAAATATTTTCACAACTTTGATAATAAAACGTGTAAAACCAAATATTTGATGTATATATACTAGCATTTCCCTTTTTTTCCATTTAAAAAATCTCCCTTTTTTAGTTTAAATGCGAAATGCGGACTGAATCAATAAACCCCCATAAGAAAAAACTTTATTTTTGCTTGTAAGTTCAACTATTTGGTGAAAAATTCATCTCCATTAACTGAAAATTAATTTTCACTGATGAAAAATCACTTTCTTGGTTGAAAATTAATTTTTTATCATTAAATTTATTTCTCTATTGTTTTTTTTTTTTGAAAAAATTACCCATTTCCACCGTTTTGAATTTTGTACATTGCAGGTTTATAATACAATATCCTTCAAGATAATGTAGACTTCTGCACAGTGCATTTATTCCTGAAAATGAAGATTGAGCGAAATCTAGTGGTCGACGAAGGGACTATTAATGTTTCAACGATAAGTAAAATTTCTTCTACTACTATTTAAAAAATTTATGTTTCTAAATTTCTATAAATAAATAAAAATTATACTGAAGCATTGGAAGTAACAATAAAGAAATTTTTATTAACAAAACCAATCTTTCATTTTCCGGAGTTTATTACAAAATTCTCTTATGTACATATTTTTCTATAAACATTAAAGCTATAGCTCAAGTCAATCAAGCATTCATACTCATTAAAAAACTATCTCAAACTAGTCACAGTTATTCAACCAATATTTGAACGTTATGCAAAAACATAAAATTTTTAATTTCATACAATAACCAGAACCCAAATTAAGAAAACTGTGGTTATTTGAATTAAGTTGTCTAATTACATATGTAATCAAAGACCTGAGAGTCATCACAATGAACTTTTTGTTAATTTTTCTAATATATTCTAAATGTAATGTATGTAGAAAAACATCATTTATTTATTGCACGATGAGTTTCAATGAATCTGAACAAACATCTTCAAAAATAATCTTATGTTAAAGGAAACTTCGGACCAAATTGGCAGAACAATAGGAAGTGATTTTTCTTCAATTAATTGATTAAACAAAAAAAATTTTTTTCTAGACTATCCAAATAAATATTAAATAATTGGTAGAGCTTCTTAATAAGCTTGAGTTTAAGGTCATAAAATAATCGCGTACTGGATAGGCATTTCAGATTTCTCACTGCAATACAGAATGAATAATTTTGCGAAGTGTTGAAAAATATAAATCTCAAAAACTAATCGTTGAAACGTACCAATCCCTAAGTGTTGTTACATATGGCGTACCAGATGCTGTGCAGCAGCAAGTAATCGACTTTGCTGAAGTTCTAATTTCTGTTCCTTCAAATTCAAAAAGCTCGCCTGAACTTCCAGTTCACTCTGCCTCATATCGAGCCTTTCCTTATGTCTCCTTTCGTTGTTTCTCTCAGCAAAAGCAAAGTTCTTTGTCATATCTTTCACAAAGCTTTCGAGCATTGATTTCACAATTCCAGTTTGATCAACTAACCCAGATGATTGGCTGGAATTTGCTTTGTTAGCGTTATTAACACTTTTAGGCACCATCGTGCCTGCAATTTTAGCAGAACCACTTGGAGGAGGAAAATGTTTGTCGCTTAAATACCGATGCCGCCTCCTTTCTTTAAATACTTCATCAAGCAACCTTCTGTATTCCCAGTGCCCGTAATTCCTGATTCTACCAGGTTTCTTTAGTCTCTCACGAAAGACCAGATTATCGTATTTGCGTTCCAGAACACGCCATTTGTTTGCACATTTTCGAGCACTGTAGTAAAACCCATACTTTTGCATCGCGACGGATATCACCTCGAACATTTCTCGTAAAGTTCTCAATTGTGTCGTTTGACCAACCAGAGGTCTGTATTTCTTATATTGAGATATAAGGCAATATGTAGCTTTACTGGTCCAAAGGTTTGGGGCTCCAACATCGGCAGTTGATGGAATTCTTTTAGAATTATCGAATCCGATAAATTCAGTTTCAGTATCTCCATCATCAAGATCTGGATCGGGCTTGATTTCATTTTGGCCTTGAAGGTGATCTGGAAAAAGAAAGAATCATCAGTAATATATTTTTATGAAATTGAACACAGAAATAAAAAAAGGATCTAAATGTTATTTTTAAAATTAGATCTCTTCAATTTATTATTAAATGAGAATTTAAGTATCAGATAAATGAGAAAAACCCATAAAAGTCAACAGGCTGAATGAAACAAGTTAGGAAACCTGTGTGAAACCTGTTTCATCCATTTTATATCACCACATCGCATTTTTCTCCAAATAAGCATAACTTCAAAACATATGTAAACATAGTTTATGTAAAACAAATTAAAAGATATGAAAGTACGCACTATGCCATTTAAAAAAAAAAACATAAAATCTCCCAAAAATGTATATTTTAACATTTTCACAAAACTAACCTCTAAAAAGTTATACAAAATAAGTACTTTCTACTTTAAAAAAGAAATTAATATGCGTACAATCATTTGCATAAGAGCAGCGTCCTTCCAGTTATTATATTTTTTACCAAATTCAGACAATATTAGAAAGTGTCCGAACATCAGTATGAATTGAATCAAACGCTAGACACTCAAATAAAACACCAAACCCATGTACCAAACATTCATAGAATTTGAGAAATTACAATTATTGAATTTTAACATTGATGAAAGTGAATTCTTATAACTATTTTAGTGCTTGAAATTAGTAAAAGACAAAGGCAGCCTAACAGAGTGCAAAATTAGAGAGCTTAGAAAGTTACAAATAGAATTCTCACAAAAGTTTTTGACTTACCGCCGTTACCGTTTGTAATGCTGTTTGTTGTAGCCATTTCAGAGATAAAGATTTATTTGATGGATGGCACACTTAAAAAGGCATCTGCGAATATCAATCTTAATTGCAAGTAATTTGTCTGCATCTACAAGACTAAACAAGGTTGAAGAAGAAACAATACCCGGCGTTTTCTTCTAACTGTTGTGTACGCATCATAACGAGTCCCTACGAGTGGCGTACCCGTTGATCATTGAAAGGAAACCGCCATCTTGTAAACACTGTTGCCAATCCTGCATCATAAGAAAAAGAAAAACAGTGATGCTTTTTGCATTACTTAATTTAAAATTCTTCTTTTTCATTTCCCTCACGAGACAATTCAATATTACGTTTTCTTACTTATTTTATACGATTTAAATTAATAATAATAACAACACACTTTTTACACATAATATTCAAGAACCGTAAATGCCAGTAAAGTATTTTTGCCAGTACATAGGTCATTTCCGGCATGGCCACCATAGATGGCGGATTTTCGGAGGGAAGTTTAAATTATCAATAAATTATCATTGTCAATAATCAATAGAAATATTCATGCAACCGTTCATTTGGAAACTGATAAGTAAAATCACCCTTCAATTTTACATTATACAGCTTTGCTTAATTGGTAAATGGCTTATAAAATGAAAATTTTGATTCCAAAATAATCCAATTCACTAAAACAATATAAATTGTCCAATCGTTTCGTTTTTTTGGATTTTTTAAAAAAATGAAGAAAACAAATTTTGAGACAGAACTTGATTTCAATCATTTCTACACCCTTAATTAAATTCCCCGTTTTCCTAAATAATTATCAGAATTAAATATGTTTTGACACTGTAGGCGTATTCTATTTTAAACTAGAAATGTGTCTGACAGCGAGAAATTTTCTTCTTTTAATACTTTTTACGTAAAACGAGGAATTAAAAATCGAAAAATTCAAAATCCTTTCGTTTTTCTCAAAAGTATTATGATTACAGATTTTATCCCTCGGTATCCATAATTCTACTTTAATAATGATATTTAAAAAATTTTGCGCCGACAATTTACTTGTCGCACGCACAGAACTTAAATACATATATAATTATATATAAATATATATAAATATATATAATACTTTCGAACGATGGTCTTATACGGTGTAATAATGAGTGACAAGTACTCGTATCCTCGGTCATTGTTCAGGGTCAATGATAAACTTTCGCATGCTCTGATTATTGTCCGTCAGAGCGTCGGTGATCGTCGACGCAGGAAGTGAACTATTTTGCAAATCGGCTTCTAGACATCGTCACGCTATAACTGTACGTGAAAATGTGCATCTTGCACATGAATTGGAGACGAGATATATATCGAAAAGTACACGCGCAACTCATGACAACAAAACGCGTTGCGTAAATTGCAGATGATAGTAATAAAGTGTCTAGCCTCACGTGATTTTGTGCGACGAAGAATATAAGGAAGTCACTGGGCTATATTCCTCATTTAAGGTCATCGCTCGTACTTTATCCCTGCAATAAAATCTGAGATAAAAGTCTTAATTCACTCGAGATGCGATAATCCCACAGTCTCCCAGTGTATGGAGTGCTTTTTCTTTCTTCTCGAGAGGGGTTGAAGACCCTCCTGTCAACAATGCTGATCAACGCGCCTGATTCGCACGATTAGTGGGACTCTTGGGGTTTCGATTACAAACTCGAATATGGGCTGTTGACTGTAAATCAAAAACATTAATAATCAAACAATATTAAGTTGACAATGTTCTCCGAATAACTTGAATGTAAATATTAAAAATATCGGGACAATATTTAAAGTGAATCCTTGATTCCGATATTTACTTAAGGGCGTTGGACCCAAGTGATAAGTTCAAACTTCCATTCTCCATTTTATTCAACGAAAATTATAGATAAATATTTTTGCGTTCTATAGCACTAATCTTTTTTCAAATATAAGACAGCATACAGAGCGAAAAATATTTAGTTTCGACACTTTTTGCATAAAACGAGGAATTCAAAATCTGATTTCAAAATTAAGTATTTTCATTTTACTTAAAATACCTTTGAATTAGATATTTTCACGCTCTGTGCGCATGATTCTAGGTAAAAATTGATTAACTATACAGAGGGAAAAAGATTCAAATTCTAATATTTGTTAAGTAAAATGAAGAAATCGCATTTTTAGATTGGAACTTGGCTCCAACACCCTGAAATAAGAAATAAATAAAGATAAGAAAAATAGATAAAATAATAAAATAAAAATAAGATAAAATCCCTGAGACAAAATCTTATCCTGAAGAATCCTGCGAAATATGCGCTAAATAAGCCTCTCGCGCCGGCGTAACGATTTTCGAGCGGTGCGAGTGATGACGTCATACTAGTGTGTGCTTCTATCACTCGACACACGTTCCATCACTTCACGAGTTTCACGTCTGTTTCGTGTGTGTGCAAGAGTGCGTGTCTCTTTCTCTCTTTCACTTCCTCTTTCTCTTTCCTCGTGCAGGTGTGTCTCCGCTTTCCACGGTTCGTCTCTTCTATATTGTCTAATAAAATAATCCGCTCCCCCTCAAAATTGATACCCACCGCATTGCCAGTCAACTTTCCACCTAGCAGTCATCACCGGTTGTGCTCCGAACAACGAACCGTGATCGTGGTGTGTTCGTTTATTCAGGTTTAATGTATACATCTCCTGTTTAATTCCCAGTTTTGTGTTCAGTGCTCTCGTCGCAGACATCGTCAGAAATGGAGAAATGTGCTCAGGAACCTAACCCTCTCGCCGGAAGTTCCACTTCAATGAAATATCTTTGATTTCGACGAATTTTAGCAGACGAAAAGCAAAACAAAAACCGTGGCGGCGGCAGTGCAGTGTATTAAAACCAGGGCCGGCTCGAGTGCGAAGAGACGGTTTACAAATCTCGGAATAAAGAAGAAAGAAGGGATTAAGGGACAAGTTTGTGTTTTGACAGTGTTTACAGTCGTGCGTCATGGCTTCTGCAAACACTATTGACAATGGCAACAATGTGCCTATGTGGAAGCGGGAGTTACTACAACGTCGCAAAAAAGTGCTCGCCAGCAACGGTGCAAGCGGCAAATTGTGTTCGCCAGTGACTGCCAATGGAGGTGGGGTTGAAACTCCCGACGCGATTCTCTCTCAGGAAAGTCCAGCAGTCGCGGCCGCCATGCGTCTCGAGGCGGATGTTTGTTCCGATTCGGAGGACGTTCTAAGTTCAGTTCCCGCCGGTAGAACCGCCGAGATCGAGCACGAAAAGTCAAAATCGGAAAACAACTGTGACATGTACCGAGCTAGAAGAGTTGAGAGGGAGAGTGACATTTTCCAGTTGATCGAGCTGTCCAAAAAAACACGAGTCGACATGGCTCTGGTGAAAAACAAAGTGTCTGAGGATTGTGAGAGTGACAGTTCCGAGGAATTGCAGTACGGACCTGGAATAGTCAACAAACTGAAAAGCAAGTACCTTAACCTCACTTTGCGCGAGACGAATAAGAATCGAGGTTCCGTGCAGCGTTTCAGGCGCGCTGCAAGTCTCGAGGATCTTCTCGATTGCGAGGAAGATCCTGTGGAGAAAACTACTAAGAAGTACACGAAGAAAAATGTGGTGACGAAAACAGAGAGATACAGAAATACCGCGAGGGGTAATGACTCGATGAAAAGGGCTCGGAGCGTGGAAACTCTCATGAGATATAATTCGACACCGGAGGAACCAAACTCTGCGCTAAACCGGTTTGGGTCCGTGTTCAAACAAGAACCCGTCAACGATCATATTATTCTGATCGACAGAACGTCCGTGAAGATCGAGAGTCGCTTGGCAGAAGCTGAAAGGCCGAAGGCTGTCAACAAACCCAAAAGGATCAAACCCGTCCTGGCGGAGACCGAAAGGCCACCACCGGATCTAGTCAAGACCACCATGAGAATTTTCGAGGGTTCGGCGAAAAAGCTCAAGCCAAAAGGCGAGGTCGCTGCCAAGGTTGCGACCTTCAAGACTATTAATGACACCTTTAAAGCTCAAAACCAGAAGAAGATCATCCCCAAGCCACCCCTGCAGCCTAAACCTTTCACGAATGGGACCAATAGGGGTCCTAGTTCTCCAAAGAAGATCGTTCTTTCGCAGAAACCCACTGCTGAGTTAATTGAAAAACAGGATGGACAGGAGGAGCATCGGAACGAAGGTGTCATCACTGATCCGATTGTTCAGTCTGTCTCGTCTGTGGTTTCTAAATTTCAGCAGATTGAGAAGTCCCACTCTCCTTCGCCTTCTCCAGAACCGTCCTTCAAGATTAAATTTTCCCCAGCTCCGAGTCCGGAGCCTTCGCTCAATAAATTGAAATCTTCTCTGGAAATTAATGTTAAGTCTCCTCCTGTGACTCCAGTTTTGTCTCCGAGAATATCCTCGCCAAGGTTGTCATCACCGGCATCGCCGAAGAAAGATGTCGTCAGACAAAATTCGAGTCCAGTTCACAAACCTTCGCCTTCAAGTCCTAGTCGAGAATTTGTTAAACAGACGTCTGCGCCAGAAGCGCCAAAATTCTGGCATCAGATGGAGAAGGAGAATGTTAAACCGACTTCTGATATGAAGCAAAGTGACAAGATTCAGAGTCCCGAAATTGAGGTAATGGAAAGTGAAAATAATGAACTTATGGAAATCAAGGAATACAGTGATCTTATGGAAGTTAAGGGACCTATGGAAGTTAATGAAATAAATACCTCGTCGACAGTGGAGTCTACGGAAGAAATAGAAGCAGTTGATGGACCAAAGAGTGTTTCCAAATCTGCTTTGGATAACATAGGGAAAGCGGGAACAACGATGCAGTTTAATTTCGATGATAAGCCCTCCAATGATAAGAGTCATTTACCTGGGACAACGCAGAATGGACAAAAAGTTTCGCAGGATCAAATCCTTGAAAATAACCTTGAAACTGTTAAAAGAAAGCCTCTTTTGTTAGCAACAGCAACTCCTAGTGATGATGCATCTTTAAGTAATAAAGCCCGAATTCAGGAGAGACTTGGGACAGAGAAGAGTGAACAAAATAGTATTGCTAGTTGCGAAGAATCACCTAGTATGGTAGAAAATAGACCAATTGGGGCAATTTCAAGTTTAGGCTTAATCAGGTCTGTAACCATGACCACTTATCCTCAAGGTAACGAGTCAAAAACGATAAGATATCACAGGACCGAGACAATTTCGCCTCCTCAAAAACAGATTGGTATCATTCGGCCATTGGTTTCTACAAAAACGCAATTGCCTCAGCAAAATTTGAGCAACAGAGAACTAGAAAAGAATTTAATAAATCGAGTCAAGAGTATAGAACAACCTACGAAAGTTGTGGTGAGTTTAAAAAGTGCAGAGGAGATCCAAGCGAAGAAATCCGGTTCTGGAAGTGGAGGTCTTTGGGACACGAAGCCATGGAATCAGCAGAATAATACAATGGTTTTCAACTTTAGCAACAGGAAAGATGTTCCCGACTACATTGAGAATGATGGCATGAACATAAAGAGAAAACAACACAAATCAAAAGTAAGTTTGATTTCATTGTTTTCATTAACGTCGCCGAACAAAATATGACGGTATTACATATGGCAGAAATTTTGAACGTTTAAATGAACTAAATATTGAATTTATGCAAATATGTAGTAGATAATTGTAGATATTCTGAAAGGAGGTTTCCCAGTTTCACTTTAGAAAAAAAAACTGGCAGATATAAGGAAAAACAAGATTAGAAATGAAATGTCGATCTTTCGTTTTTCTTTCTAGATTCGAGTATTCTTGTCAGGGAGAAATTGTAGAGAAACCTTTGGTTTAAAATCTCGGAAACCTTAAAGAAACAGTCTGAGAAAAAGCTTCTGAGTAACTATATTAGGTGTCTTCAGTGACTTGCTTTATAGCTAATTATGCAAACTCTCTGAAAAGCTGAAAGGAAAATTTGAAATTAAGATGACCTATTTAAGAATAAAAATTTCACATTGATGGAAGTAGATTGTGATTTGTAACAAATGTGCCTTTATCTACCACAGTTTACTGGCTATAATAATGTCATTTGTAACGATGACGTTTCTGTTCTGGTTACCAACAATATATATATTTAATGATAAATAGCCTCCCTTTCTGCACAGAAGTTGTAGCTTATATTTCTCTTGTGGTTTCGATTGTTCATTGTACCGATAAGAAAATTTATAGAACCAAGTTCGATCATGAGTAAAGACAGGAAATTGTGTCTGTACCTTGTAGCTCAAAGTGGTACACGATGACTTTCAATATAAAGTTTGAGTTATGAGGGATGATTGGATTTATTTTACTTCACAAAATTCATTTCATGGGCGGATAAATAGATTCAATATTTAAAACACTTTCTTAGATGATACTAAAATGCAAATTTTTACACACAAAATAAATATTATTTTGATGAGTAAGCTTAAATCACATGAGTAAAAAATGCAGAGATTTTCAACTTAATAAGAAATCTGAAAGTTTAAATCAACCTTTTATTGTCTCATTTAATAATATTTTCAGAAAAGATGTAATAGTTATGATGAAAAATTTTAATTCTTAAAATTTATATTGGTACTTTATTGTCTCGTGTTTTATGTTTACTTTCTGAAAGTTTAAAGGAGTTTAACGTACAGACACAGATTTCCGGTACACTTATCCATTAAGAAGTTCCCACAATTATCTTTATTATTCGATTTAATACTTTTTAACCCGTGATAATTAAAGTGAATGAACCTGAAACTAATCGCGCAAAATTGTCTATATTGCATTGCTTTCTTTATTAACACTCTACTTTCATTTATAGACCAACAAACGACTGAGACACTGAAAGCTGCCTCGTGACTGGTCATGCTCGGAATGCTAAATGCTCTTAAATATTCAAAACACGCTGATATGTTTAAGAAACACGTACAGCGGGAATTTGTGTACGATTTCGATTTCATCCTCCTCGTGTCTACAACGTTGTAAACCTTTTCCTGACATGTGCGTCAACAATCCGTAAAACAATGACTGCTCGCCATTAGTGACATAAAGTCATACATTTATCACTAACTATTATTTTTAACTATACAATTCCTATTGTTTACCAGTTGTCGATTTCACACTTGCTTACGTGATATGAAAATTCATCAACGCGGTTTACAATTAACCTTTGAGAATTAATTGTTTTTCCGCCTTTCAATTTAAAATTAGCTCCTAAATTTAAATGGGCAGTATAGATTTGTTCCTATAATTTGATTGGACTAGAAAGTGTTATGCGCCGATACAATTCATTCAAGAATTCTTATATTACATACTTGACTTGGCCCGGATTCCACCTTCTCAATCTAACGGATTTTCTACATATTTTCATTTATTCATTTCTGATGAAATTTCACGAAGTGGGTGGAAATAGTTTCTGTATTGTTTCAAATTTTATTAAATCTATAAGTTGCTTCCGTGTTTTCTAATCAATTATAGTTTAGGTCTTTAATCTCTTTTATAGGATAATCGTTCCCCCATCAGAACTGCTGGGCAAATCAATAAATTGAAGGTAGAAAATGCTACCCAACACGTGCTCTTATTTCAATCGGCCGTTCCCATAAGATACTATATATTTAGATTCGAAATGAACAAATATTCCGCGTTTAATTTTATTTTGTATAGGACAAAATATAACTTAGTCGAATATTTAACAAACAGCATTCACAATGTGAAAAGTAGAACACGTGTATAAATATACGTTAGATACCATATTACTCGTCTTCAACCGCATTTCTGACTATCAAATCTTCGTTTGGAAGTAGAAATTATGTGAAATTATATGTATTTTATTCGTTTTAAACACTTCTACAAGTTTAGAATTTATACAGAGATATAAAGGACTCAACATATTTTTAATATTGACATGACGTGCGAAAACATTACTGCGACTTCATTAATCCCCGATCAAGAGGAGAAATCGTCCCAAATGTATTTGTATTTTCTCATGGAATATGAATGGGAATTATAAACATGTCTCTCAACAAGACAGTTTTAGGAGACTCTTAAACCTGGAAATTAAGGGCATTTATCAAGTAGGTCACGTGGTCAAAATAAACAAAACTGTTCATCAATAACTCAAATTTATTTTCGTAGCTGACAGATGTCAAAAGAGATAAAGATAGTATTTTAGAAATAAATTTAGCTTGTATGGGTAATTATCCATAAAATGATCACTTTGGATTTTCCATGTAATAACTTTGAGACAATATTTTGAAGGATTTCAAGGAATTTTAAGAGATTTTAGCAAAAAGGAATTTTACAGAGGGTTCTAGGAATTTAAAGAAATTCTTAACGATTTTAGGGAATTTTAAGTGATTTTAAATGTAAAATTTCAAGAGATCAATGTCAAACATGTTTTCACTCAATATTTTCAAACCATGTCAAATCAGTTTTCACTTATTTTGTAACATTTTTAACAGTGTTACGATTTGTCCCAGAAAACAAATGATCTGGAATTTAATTTAAAAATGGGCAATTTTTTTGAACTATTTTATAATATTTAGTTTAAGAAATCCTTCGAGTTTTTTTCAAACACCTTCAAAATTCTATGATATTTTTACACTTTCCCAATCTTTTTTTTTTAATTCCTGAAAATCTTCTAAAATTGCTTGAATTCTATTACAAATTCAGTTTTAGTTCAGTTAAATTTCAAGTAAATTTCGTAATCTTTAAATTATTTTAAATACTTTGAAATTCTTTTTAAGTCTTTGAATTTGGCATTCACTTATTATTCCTACTTTTCTAAATAAAAATACTAAAATATAGAACAATTTTTCTTGAATATTACGATAATGAGTCTCTTATCGCAAGATAAGCACCATGCATAGTAAAAACTAGACATTCTTTTCAATAATGCATGTACAAAAAGTTTTAAACGTTCAAATGAACGAAATATTTTTTCACAATTCTATTTTATCCAGAAATATTGTTTCAACTATAAAAATAACAATAGGCATTACAAGTTTCTTTCGTACAAAATTATTCTCAAATGAATCAATACAAAAATTCATTATTTGAACGTTTTCTCTAAACTTCATTCTTATCATAAAACATTTGCGATCTCATAATTCAGGTCTATTTTAATTCCCAAATGGCACTTCTTTTATTATCAGAATCGAGTGTCAAACTAAAGTGGGATTATTTTTTTTAGAAAATTGTTTTAATACTGGAATTAAGTTCTAAAAGAATTTCTAATTTTTACTGTGTATTTTTACTGTGGATTTCAATGTCACATATTTTTCCCACTCCAGCTACATACATGACTTACCTATTTCGACATGCTAATTTTATCTGTTTAATAATTATACATACTTTCATGCAACTTACAATGCTATGGTACTTGACGACCTTGCGTAAACGAATACACCAAAGAAATATGTATGTATAAGATTCTGCAGAACCATAGTAGTGGTATATGCCATACAAGGCAGTTTAATAAGCTCCTCAGGCTTGAATTACTTGATGATAAGATTAGCAGAGAATATCAGTGGCTCAGGAATGCAGATGAATAATCTTCTTAAGAATATTTATGATATTGTGATTTGTTATTAGCAAAAATACTCATTTACTAAAATATTTACATAATATTTATAGACGCTTTAAAATCTTTATGGTAAACCTTTGAACCCACGTTGTGATTAAACCTCGGACGAAACGACCTACTTTTACGTAATTAATGTTTCTATTTTATAGCCAGGAAGTAAAACATAATTAGGAAGTCAACAAAATTTGAGTGTCCGATTGGTTGGTAGAAGTCGAGTAATATTTGCATCCGGATGGACTGAGCAACGACCGTCGTTGTCACGTCCTGTTTCAATAAACCCACTGATATCGTGGCATCCTATTTTCCAAGTCCCCCGCTTATCACAGGGCACTTTTTTTAAATTCCCAAGTTTCACATCAACGGGAATTCAGATTATTCGATCATGCATTGAAATAACTCTTTTCCAATAAATTTCCAATAACTCTCTGATAAGTGCATCGCATTCTATGATCAAGAGTATTTATATAATTTATTCGACCGTGACAAGGTCTAGATACACTATTTCTCTCGAGAGGATGTTCGCATTCCTGATCGAATAACCTATATGCAAGGAGAAAGAAGATATTCTTGAATCTTGATGAATAAAATGATCTCAAAGTAATATCCATGCAATTTACGTTTATATTATACGTGTAATTCCTAGTTGATCTAATCGGTGAAAACACCAAAAGCACAGAGTGTTTACAGAAAATTTTATGAAGGAAGACAGTAGTAAAAATAAATCCAACTTCACTTTGCGATTCATTATAAAATATTTTATTTCCGGAAGAGTTTAAGCGCGTTCCTCGCCATTTCGAAACCGTTTCACGGGCTTTGCACTCTGTCATTAATATTATTATTGCCCGCTTTCCGTAGAGTGATTTAGCATATGAGACGCGACGCGCTTGCCGTATATCTAGTGAGTTGCAACGTGCACTTAATGCTGTAATATAGATGCTGCGTGTCCGTTTTAATTTACACGAATAGATCGGACAGAGCTGCACCTTTTCTTGAGATTTCTTATTCTTAAGCAATAGGTCGACGTAAAAAGGTTAAACGCGGTCATAGCGTAAGCAAGTAAATGAGCAGAATTAGCTTCATCTCGCTAGATTAAAGTTTTATCCCCTTGATTGTTCCTTAGGTAGTTTGGCTTCTTGTCGATGACAATATTGACAATATTAGTTCAAGCTTCACAGTCTTTACAACTATTTTTCCTGTTTTGAGAGGTTTTTGGAGGTATACAAACAAAGTGCAAAAAGAAATTGGTACAAATAGATCCGTTGAAGTTGTTGGAAAGATGTTTTTCAAGTTTGGAAAAGAGGAACCGTTTTACTACGACCAGTTTTAAAGTTAAATGATACGAAGAATTGACTTGAAATTGCTTGCTCCAGACTGTAAAATGGTAAAAAAAAAAGTATAGCTCCGTTTGGAGGCATTCTTTTACGAGCCGTTTAAGTTGAATTACACTCTCAAATATTTCACAATGGAACAACTAATTTCCAGTTCTTCCTTTCAGTCTTCATCTCTACTGTTCTTTTGTAAAATATTTTCAATGTATTTGGAGCAGTTATTATCTCGTTTTTACTTCACATCTTTTCTTCGAATAAATATTGTTATTACAGGAGTACGAGGATATTTTTGGTCACATGAGATACTTTTTTTATGAGGTAGTCACTTTTTTGAAAATAGGTGACCTCACAAATCTTCAACGAAGCAATTTCGTTTATCTCTGTTTATTGTTTCAGTATAAGAATTTCAAAAGTAGTGTATGATTAATAGCTCAATTAATAGACACTGCGATTTGCTATCTCTGCCTTAGTCGCTTCTGTACAAACATCATGGATGTGTTCGTTGAGCTTTACGAGATTAGGAAAGGAGAGATTTGATTTTTTTTGTTATATTTGTCTTTTATTTCAAGTATCATTTATCAGCTGCAGCTAGAGAGATAATGCATTTTGCAAATGCGAAGTTGTTTTGGTTGATTCACAGGAAGTTAAATTATCAAAGTGTTAACAGTTAGTTGTGTTTACTTGTATATCATCTTACGTGTCACAATGACACATCGACCTCGATATTTGTGCTTCTAAACTACAACAAAGTCGTGACCAAAAGAGATACAAATTCCTTGTTCCGATTACTTAGATGGGAATAATAAAGTCCCTGAGAATCTAATATTCTAAACTTGTCTGAAAGTCGCAAATATGTACGTTATTTTTCGAATAAAGAATAAATAATGGAGAATAAAGTTCGACTTTCATACAAATTCCGTAAATTCTCGCATATATTTTCAGATTATAAAATTCCGCAGAAAATAATCGTAAAACTTGATTCACGGTCCGACTTTCGTTGACACACAGGTTTACGATCAGCAATAAATGCTCGCAAGACCTGGGAAAGGGGGAATTGTATACGACTTTACAATCAAAAAGAAATATGTATTTATATAGTATTTATATGTATTTATATTTATATAGTTTAACCAAGGTCACAACAAATGAGAACTGTCTTAAATTCTGCCTATATCATGCCAATCTCCAATCGCTCTCAAAACTGGAAAACCTGTTTTGTCGAAGGGTTTCGACACCGACGAGTTATACAGTGCCGTGCACTTTTTATTTCTAATAAAATTTTGACATGATTTAAGGAGAAGTGCTTCATTACACTTTGGAAAGCATCTTTAACTATGTTGAGAGCTAATTTAGGAAGAGTCGTATCCGGTCGCTCGACCAAGACAAACCCTGAAAGGAAACACACACTGAGGGGTCTATGCATGTGGCAGAAGTTGAATTCTGAATGCAATAGTTTCATGTTGTAATTGCAATTGCACTTGCAATAAAGACAATGTGCGTGTTCCCGTTGAAGGTTCTTTACATATGCGTACGCGTATTCACACGTGGAGGCTCTGGTCGCGTGCATGTGCATTATGTGCAATTATCGTAGGACTGTCGACTTTGCAGTAGAGTTCAAGGTCCACTGCTAGTGATACGCGGTGGACGGATAATGGAAATAAAGTATGGGAACTTCACATGGAGTCAGAAACCCCATTGGCAAGGTCATTGCCACCCGACTTACATATTCGTCCATCCCGTTTCGTATTCCAGTATTCTTGCTTTCCTTTACGTAAATTATTGGCGGCGCTGCTCCCTCTTTTCCTTTCCTCACCTCCGAAACTTGTCCTGCATTCGACGATATTCAGCCGGTTATAAAACCACCTTCTTGCAGGAATGCAGCAACATTTCTTAAACAACATTTATCGTCCAGTGATATTTATTTCACTTTGCTACACGAAAAACGATTAATTGCACGGATAACGACTTTTTTTTTAGGGAAAGTTTTACAGTGTTTCACGCTTGTTATTTAAGACGAGGGATGTCAAATTTATTACTTGAAAAAACAATATTTCACAATGAGTTGCGAAAACAATTCTTGAAGCCTTGATCCAAATCATAACACTGTCTGAGAAATTTCGAGACCGAAACTTTATTTATATAAATAAAAATCGCATAAGAGATTACAACTATTTTTGGTATAGAATATTTAACTTCTTTTGAGGGTTTTTTTTTGGACTGTCTGCACTTTGAATCAAAGGATTTAAAACTCTTGAGTCAGCGTCGACCTTGAAAATTGACCTCATAAATTATTAATCAGCATCTGCTTCATCGATCGTGAAAGGGTGACCTTTATTCGTCAAAAATAAAGAGAGATTTCAGACCACAGACTTTACAAGCTTTGCATCTAACAATCTAAGTAGTTGTGAGTAGTTGGATTCTTCACGGCCTCGATCGTTGCTGGTCCGTAATATGCTTTTCGGTTATGATCCGTGACCGCATTTTCCAGATTACGAACGTCAAACCCAAATTCCCTCGAACCAAACGACTTCATGGCTGCAATTCGATCCAAGTAGCGTTCGGTTCTCAGTTCGTTCATCCGCGAATAGTCGACCGCGGGAAAAACACTTTCGCGACTCAAATTCCATCAGTATATCCATTGTTTCCGCTACATTGGTCATTAAACCGGAAAGAGGAGGTAAACGGTTTCCACTATTCTGTGGGGCATTTGCTTTATTTTTTACTAACCGCAGACAATAGTTCAACTAAACTTTTCACAGCGATGCAGTTTCTCCAGAACAAGCATTGTTCTGTGGCTTTTTGAGAAATCCTGATCATTAATAAACAGAATTCTGGTTTTTCTAATCAGAAAATGGAAACCAGAAAATAAATATGTCCTTACTGTAAATTCTATAAGTTGAAAGTATTAGAAGTTTTTAGTTGACCATCTTCTGGTTTACTTTAGTCAGTTTTTCTGATAATCAGCGAAAATCTATTAAGAATAGGTGAAAATTTACTGAAATTTCCCCAGTATTCGTCACTAAACTACTGAAAATTTCAGTGACTTTTCACTGATTTAAGTTTAGAGAGTGCATGACTTTTTCAAGAGAGTGCAAATCTTTGTTTTCATTTTAAAATTAGTGTTTGTCACATGCTTTTTTATTTCTTTAACTGAATGACAGCTCTAGTACTCATTTTATAACGTCGCGTCGTTTTAACGGTAAAACCAGTTGCACTCTTCAAGGAAGTTCATTAATTGAAAAACATTCTATGACTGGTTTAGTTTTTCTGTTTCATATCGTAAAAACACTTGCTGTCGAAAGGATGAATCCGAGTCAGAGGAAATCCTTGATGATCAACTTGATCTCAATTTCGATTCTCAAAGAATAAAGGATCATGGATCATTACTAAATGAACAAAAGAAAATATGATCTTCCATTCCAATAAATTGTTTGCTAGCGAAATACATCTTTATAGTTTCTGAAAATTGAATAACATTCCGATTGCATAAAATGGTATATTTTATAATAGAAAATCGCGTAATCCACATAAAAAATATATTGAATCTTATCATCCTTTCTACCGCAACAAAAATCGCATAAAATAAGTAGTAAATCATTTAACAAAATTGAATCTGAGTAGAATATTGAAATCTACGCAAAATTTATGATCCACTTAAGTTTCTTTCAAATTTAAGTAACGTATAAAACTACTTTTTCCGTAGATCTTTGAGGTGGAGAAAATCTAACGTTAAATCTGTTTTATGTATCTTATAGGAACGATATGCTTATATACATATATATATATATATACTATACTATATAGTCATGGTATGCAAGAGCTGAAGAGCCAGTCGTTTTGTGCGAACCTATAGGAATTTACGGCTAATAGTGGACGATAGAGCGTATCAGCAAGTTATTCGAAATGATGATAGATTGATAGTTCTCTTTGGATATGCTCAGACGTTCCATCAGAAAATTGTCGACTACTGACTGCTCTGAATTTTTTTACCACAAATATGACTATCGATGCATCCTTTAAGCTCCATTTTGCTTCTTCAAGATTCGTAAGGTTCTTATGTAGGAAACCCTTTTCATCAACAACTCGCATTCGAACCAGCAGGATGTTTCATTCAAATTGACAGAAAGGTGGTACTATACGAGTAATAACTGGCCGTGCAGCTGCCATGGCATTGGAAGTTAGGTTCGTCCTTACGTTAACTTATTATACGCCTTTATCCTCTCGCTCTAAATGCACGTTTGAAAAAGAGGATGTAGCTAACCAACCAGCAAGCGATTTTAGCTCTTCCATAACCATCAGGAAGTTGACATTGTTAACAAAAAAGATTATTTTAGATTTACCATTTGGAGTAAAATGGGCGAAATTTACTTAATCAGAGTTGATGGAGATTTATTGGCCTAATCCATGTTACAGAGTCTGACTCAAAATGAGACAATATGATAAAAATAAAGCTTGTCTAGGGAGATTAGTGTATACGTAAAAGTGAACCACTTCCCACGTTTTCAGGTTTTATTGCAACAGGTGTAAAATTGTTCTGATTTTAACTGTGGGTGTTTTGTAGATGTTATGATACATATATTATAAGATGATATAAGCATTTCCGAAAATATTTTCACTTGACACAATTCTTACTTCTCTCATAGGAAATGCTTCTGGCACTCACATGAAAATAAAGAAAGTATCAACTTCCGTTCTTTTGAAGACATGCAGTAGTTAGAGCAATGCAGAAACAATGATTTTACGATTTTACTATGACAAAACGAGGCACTAACAGTAGAGTATAAGTTCACTTGTCCCTGCCTCGTGCGTGTAAACACATGTTTTAACTCATGGAATGACGAAAGAAGAGGTTACGGGAAGGTACTGACAGGAATTCTGGTCAAGGGGTTTATTATATAAACTTCCTTTTTAATGTTCTTCATTTATCATATTTTTTCCAGTAGCGATGCTTGTAATCGAAAATAACTGATCGTAAAAGCAAATCACCGTACAAACTGCGTAACGCGACTTCCATCAATAATAACAAACCTTCAATTTTGATGAAAGACCCACAATTTATTTTCGTCAGCAAAAAAATGTTCTAAAGCAATTTTCTCTTTAAGAAAATTTGAGTAAAGTGTTTCTATTTCATTTTTACGAGCAAGGTGTAAGACGAGAATTGCTTTAGACAATATAAAACTGATTTACTACTACCTCCTCTTGATCTTCCTCTGCTTTTGACCAGTTTTTTTTTTCTTTTTTATTGAAGATTTACGTTTTTCAGTTAATGCTGGAGATAATCGTAACATGTAAAATTGTAAACGCTTCCTGTTTTCACTAGGATAATTTCGTATAAGACGTGTGTTAAAAGAGGCTTTTGCACTCGCTTTTCTATATTGTACACATTACTGAGAATATGTAAACTTCACTTCTAATACATATAGTGTATCAAGAATTATTACCGCTATACGTAAACATGTAGCAGAAGAAAATTCCAACGAGCTGTGTGTCTACTTTTCCACATGGAAAAGTCAAGGCCCGTTTCCTTCTTTGTCTCTTTACGGCACCTGTTTCCCATTCTCGTGTAAATATTCATACGCGTTGCAACAAGAATTTCTCGGGTTCATTACATTTTTTTATGTGGCGAGCAATCTATTCATTTGTTGACAGTTTTCAGAAAGTTAAAAGAGAATTTTCTAAAAAGGAATAAATATTTTTAGAATCTGCATTTTGAGTGAAAATTAATAAAGTTCTGATTCCAACGTTCAGATGTGAGACCTTTCATTGACTCTCTACTTCTGATCCGAATATGGTCACGAATGTTGTTATTTCAAGGGAATTTCTATACTATGTAGGACGAATGATTCTGTGACATTCTCTCGACGGTATCCGGAACTGGTTTTGTATGTAGCTTGCATCCTACTAACAAACCCGCAACAGTTATGAATTACAACGACCTCAAGACTTTTCCTCAAGGTCGTTGAGAGAATTCATGCTTGACGTGGAGCTTTCTTTAAACGGTAATATTTCAGAGACAAGAGCACAACTGACTTGATTTATCATCGTCAAATGTGTATGCAAATTTATTCGTCATTTCTGCAAATACGTACTGGTCAATGACGAAAAGTCTAAAATTGCAATCCAATCCTTTTTTAAAAAAAGTAGTGTAACGAATAGTGTCTAAAATCTTGAATATATTGTTGTTGCAAACCTGATTGAATTTTAAATGGTTTGAAGTTAAAATTTTATCAAAAACCTTAAAAATTCCACAATATCTTTTAAGAATCAAAATAATCTCTTGTAATTCCTTAAAAATAGACAGCCTTCGGTATCCTTTTAATCTAATACCAAATGAATTTTATTTGTTAATTGTGATTTGTTAATTAACTCGTACCCTTTTTTCAGGTTGGTGAAGGAGGTATTATTGTATTGGACGCCACTTTGGACGCTTCGACGACTGACGAATGTGAGTGGGAAATATCTGGAGGTCCACCATCGCCATGTGATGTATCCTTCCTGAACGATAATATCCTTATAAATGGCCGGAGTAATTTGTCAAGGCAGCCGAGAAATCACAAGGTAAATTCACTTTCTTAAGAATTCTGAATAATTTTTTTTAATTATTGAATGTGTGTTTACACTTTGGCAAGAAAGAAAACTAGTTTTCTGAGTTTAATGAGAGATTAAATAGTGATTGATAGGGCATACTTAAATAATTCGTGGGTATCAATTAAGCATTTAAAACTTTGCGACAAAAAATCTCTTATCTAATCTTATCAACGGTGTTTTAATCATTGAGAGACCCCGGATCGAAAGTCACTAAATCAAAAAGGAAAGAACAAAGTATTCCATCTTTCACAAGCCTTCCAAGCCCGTGAGAACGGAAAGACGGTTCGTCGGTTTCTTACAAGAACATAAATATGGGAAATAAATAAGTCTTTCGACATTATTCCAAGTGCAAAAAGCAGTGCTTTTTTCTGCATTCTAATACATTTTATTTTTACTACTTTTGCACAACATTTATGCCTTATATCGTAACAAAAATGGGGGCATTCCATACTATATAATAAAAGAACATTATTATAAAACATATTAAATATTTAGACAAGAGTCCATTCACATATTATCGCTGGCGTCAAGTTTATTTTTGTGTTTTCGCAACTTTCTTACATCTGAAAAAATTGACGTCAGAGTATAAATGAAAATATTCCGATTATTGGAACTTTCATACCAACATTACCAAAAAATTCGTTGTAGGAATTTACACCTTTGTAAAAGAAAACTAAATACTATTTATTGATTTTGTGTTGACGATTATCAAAATTAACAGCCATATGTGATAAGTAAGTTCGTATACCTCAGTGATTTGCTTTTGGGAGCAGAACTGAAGATACTTGAAGAAGTTTGCGAACACCTCTACCTCATTAGCCATAATTCGCTGCTTTTAGGCACGCCTCGTTAATTTTTATTGATTTTTTCCATGTGTCGTTGAATCATTAACATAGTTTTATGTTCTCAAACATATTTGTAACAAAAATATGTAGAAGTACAAAGTTTTTGATTGACTTGAATAATAATTTTATTGTGATTCGTTTGACTTGTTAGTATAGTGGAATTTCTTTATTTTTCAGTTGTCATTGGTAACTTTTAACATTTAGGAAGATTCTCTTGGAATCAAGAATTCTTCGTTCTTGATTCTTAGGACCAACAGTTTCTACTCGTCATTAACTCCAAAGCCATTGCAGTCGCTCACGTTTTACAAGTAAAAGTTACACGGTCCAACAACAAACTCAGTTCCCAGCTCTCAAGCAGAGATAATCAGTCTGTCGATCAATCCAACTTCGCGAATCTATCAACATTTTATTTTACCGAGAAGATTTCACGGTACAAAGATCAATCTGTTTTTCGAATTCTCCGTTCTCACTGTAAATCATATACTCTTTATAAAGTTTATGTAAATTTCGGAATATAGTAGTCATCATTTCTGAAGGGCTATTTTTTCCGCTGCAATTATTCAGACTTTCAGATTTCATATTGCTTTTTACTCGGGCATTCTTTGGAACAATGTTAGAATTATTTGCATGATGACCGTGTTGCAAGGCTTGAATACTTCTGTTCAATATTTTATTAATACATAAATTTTTCAAATCAAAGATTTCTTCAGATATAAAGTTTATTGTTTACTTAGCAATAAGTAATATATTTCAATATTGAAATAAGGAAATGTTATCAGTGCAGAAAGGAAAGAATGGAAATTCCAGAGACTGTCTCATCTCGAATTGGTTAAATCTATTAACTTCTATCGATTTATTTCAGTTTGTTACATTCACATCAGTTTTCACTACAATCGTTGAAAATTTTTAAACATTATTATATGATTTTTAGTACATGCTTAAATAATATTTTCTGCAAAAGAAATCTTGAAAATTTTCTCTGAAGAACAATTGAATCTAAAAGACACTAGGATAGTCTAGTAAATAATCAGTCTAACATCTAAATTGACATACTAAGTTGTCATTTAGTTTCGTTTCCGTCGTATAGTGCATGATTATTTTGTTCACTGTACTTTGCTGTTTCTCCACAGACAATGAGCGGATATGTCCTTGCCTCAGGGTTTGAAAAAATAATCGTAGGGTTCTAAAAACTTTTTTTTTTATTACAAGACAAAGTCTTAATCTTGAAGTCACCTGCTTTCACAAAGAAACTTTTACTGCTAAGCGAGTTGGCAACTGCGTAGCAGTTAATTTGTATTTTACGATCCAATTTTGTTAGTGAATACCTGAAGGTTTCACCTCTCGAACAATCCTTTCATCGCCAATTTTCAATTCCGAAAATAATCATGCGAAAGCGTCAAATCAATTCTCCCCATACGATTGCGAGAATAGTAAATTCGCGAAGATGACAGGTCTGTACTTTGTAACAATTTACTTTTGTTACGGAAAGTTGATTTACATGAGATAGAGAAATTTGAACCAATTTTACCAGCTTCTTTCTAATCGTAATGAAAGCAAATTCAGGAGTGGTGAATTTTTTTTAATTTATTATATTAGTCGAAAAAAGGGAGACATTTTTTATATCAGGAGAGACTCAACTTCTTAAACGTCGCAATTTATTTCAGTAAATGAGTAGCAAGCTGACAATATAATTATCAGGTCATCGATAAATTGATGTTAACGCATCATCACGCGACGTTGTTATTGATTGAGATAAAGATCTTGAGAAAGCGTAGGATAGGGAATGATATTTGATATTTTTCTTTCTTTAAAGTACATTATAAGACTCAAGAAATTAATCATAGAAATTGAGGATGAAGATATTAAACTATATAACTCTGTAATATGTAATTATTGAAAAACGAGTACAATTAGGTTCGTCAGTTAATAAATCCGCAAATAATAGGAATGGAATTCCATTCGATTCGCAAATTCTACTTCGCTGGAACACATGTCTATTAATAGTGAATTGTGAAAGGTAATAATGCCTGTTTATTTAAACATACACGCATGCATTACGAGATGTATTATTGCCAGACATTATATCTTGTAACGAGCCTCTTAGGAATTACAGACGTGTAAACTATGAGTAGTGAGCTTTGCACGCGATCTGAACGTAGGAATGAATTTGAAATATTTGAAAATCCGAGTGCGAACTTTATACCACAAGAGACCACTTTGGAGAGACGACTGACTGACATCGTTTTCCATCACAAAATCTTTTTCTTCATTCAATTAAATTACGACTGGCGAACATGCTTACGGCATGTGAATAGAGTTTCGAACGTTCAAATGAACGAAATATATTTTTTTAAATTATATTTTATCCAGAAA
The DNA here is from genome assembly GCA_900474275.1 of Synergus japonicus. Classification (NCBI taxonomy): domain Eukaryota; kingdom Metazoa; phylum Arthropoda; class Insecta; order Hymenoptera; family Cynipidae; genus Synergus; species Synergus japonicus. The sequence goes on from UCOH01012172.1 coordinate 64,577, forward strand.
TATTGTGCCAACTAGAAATAACAATCAGGATTACAAGTTTATTTAATTCTTTATTATTTTCAATGTAAACTAATCAATATTTAAAAACTCTTTGTAGTTACAAATACAATCAATACAAAAATTCGTTCATTTGAACGTTCAGAACTTTTCAATCATCTTACGGCGATGCTCATTAGCAGGAAATCTCATAACGACACGTGGGAGGCTTATATACTTGTTGCAACCAACCAGGCAGTGCAATCGATCTTCAGACTGGAATTTTCATTTTTTCTTTTCCTCCTTATAGATATTCTCAGCAAAAGTCCATGTGCTTATTTACCACTTAAGACTGATAAATGTTTCTATAAAAGTGTCACTTCAGCGACTTAACTGGGAAGTCAGGAAAAAAACAGGAAATGACCGGGAATATAATCAAAAAACCGGATCACTAAAATTTAAATCCTTTTCATAACTCTTTCAAAGTCTTCAAAAAATCCTTTGAAGTTCCTTAAAATCTCCTGAAATTCCTTAGGTATTCTTAAAATTTCAAGAGAATTGCTTTAAAATTACTGAAACTTCCTCGAAAAATATTTTTAAATTTCTAAGTAATAAAATGATTATTGTTTTTCACAGTTTTAGAGAGGTTTAATTATACAATGTACAAACTATAATTGTGTCGATGACACTACCTTCTCTCGTTTGAATTAACTTAGATCGAACTTAACTTATATGGCGATCCAATATCCATGTTTACATTTTTAATCGAGTTAATCAGCTGATATTTTACACCCTTTCAGGCGGCGGTTCGCATCAAATACCAGATTTATTCACTGCTCGATACACTCGAAAGCGTCGGACTTTTCTGTCCTCTCGGAGAAAGTAGGCAAAAACTTGATTCCTTGAGGAGCACAGAGTTTGGAATTTCATATCACTGGCAGCAAGCTGGGATCCCTTATCTGAGAACGCTTCGAGAATTTGAAATTTCTTTACTAATCAAATTTTATAGTACAACATTTTAAAATCACTCGAAATGCCATAAGCTCAAATAAAATATCTTGAAATCTTTTGAAAATCCTTAAACTCTTTTAAACTCTTTTAAACTCTTTTATGAAATTTCGAGGATTTTGAGTGTAAGAAAACGTTCCAAAAAACTCTTCTAAAAAAATATGGACATGACTTTTGCTGACTTCCTAAGCTTGCTACAATATGCAAATTGCGAATTTCTCTCTCACTTCTCTGGATCTCTTCCTATTGACCTTTCTACTCGTAATAATTGCGAAATTGTTTCATTTTCCAAGTAAATTACCTCTCGGTAATTCCGTTCCGCGTTTCTGCATATCTTTGTTCGCGCTTCTGCCGATTCAGTGGCAGAAAAAAAGCGAGAACGGATCTTTAAGTGCGCAGGAAAAGGGAGCTTTTGATTTGCATTTTCACTTGGTTAAAGAATTTTGTCTTATTGATACACTAATTCACGAAAAATCTATAAATTGTAATTGAATAGGCTCTCTAAAAATTCTGAAATAAGAGGAAAGGTTTTGGAAAAAACATTTTATTAATTTTCCATATTTCAAAATATCAAGATAATCTAGATAGGAAATACAAAAATTGTTAATAACACTGGAAGCGATAAGGTAGCAACGCTCATTTTTCATTTTGCTTGCAAATATTGATAATGCATATCAGAGACAATATAACTACTATTATCTGTTTGATGGTGCTCGATATTTTTAACTATATTTGGATACAGAGAATTTTAAGCTAAATGTTTGTTTTGAAAAGGTACTGAAAGAGAATAGTATATAATGTTAAATAGTTAGGTAGAGTTTTTATTTGAATTTATGTTTTTGACCGATTTAACAGATTAATTTAAAAGATGTTATTATATCACTTCAGGAGTTTGCAGATGCTAGATTTCTGGTGCATTCGAGTTTAGAAGAAGTTTCATTACATAAGTACTAGAACATACGAGGCGGTGAGCAGTCTGACGACTATACGGGATCAGCTTGAGAGCTTTTTTCCTTTTTTCTCTTCCTTTGCACACAGAAACCGCGACATTCCCCTAGTGGTCGGGCGCGGCTTGGCAGCGTTCACAGAATTGTCATCAATTCAGGTCGAAATCCAGTGGACTTCAGTAAAAATCAGAATCCTGTTACTATCTCTGGTTACAGTACTTGGAAAGTCCAGTGATATCGATTTTTATGCACCAATATCGATTTATTTGTGACCTTAATTTCTTTCTGAAGAAAAACAAGCCTAAAAAAATTACCATCAAAGAGAAATTAAAAAATTTTAAACCTTTAGTTGGATTCCTTATCTAAAAACTTAGCATTGATAAGAGATCGCTAAGTAATTGTATGTAAAAAGGAGAGTTATAATCGTTTAAATACAGAAGACCGGTCATGGTCTATGAGTAAGGAAATTACATTTTGTTACAAGATAATCTAAAACTCTATTTCGAAATTCGCTGCCTTTCGTGTCTATCAATTAAGTGCTAAGTAAGACAAACGTTTTTGAAAAGCTTCATGTATTCATAAATATAATACGGTATTTAAAGTTTTATAATTTTTGCTAATTGATGGTATTCTATTGAATTAAGGCAAAAGTAAACAATTTCAGAGAATTTTGCAATACAGGATCTTTTTTATTTTATTTACTTTGCAATTTTCCCGGACAATAAATAATGCTTAAACTTTCTACCTCTGGTCATCAAGCTAATACATTGAAAGGTGAAAATGTCACCTTCAGTAAAAGTTAGCATAACCAATTGGCAGCTGAATATCAAAAAGGAAAGTGGATAATCACGTATTCTGAATACTTAATCTTCGTGAACGTAAATTCAAGTTCGTTTGTAAGGTTGTTCGATATAAGGATTTCGATTTATCACCAGCAGGTAATTTTATATATTATAGAAGAAAATTAAGTTACTAAAATAAATAATCTAAGAGGTACAAGGTTGTCGATATTCAAATTCAAAAGATTGCCCTTGGCCGAGCTACTTCAAGTTTTTCTGGTTTTTGTCCCCCGTCTTTGTCTCACAATGAGCAGCTGCTGCACATTGAACAGAGCATGAAGAATGTGGAACTTGGCGACTTGTCTCTGTTAACATTCGAATCCTTCTTGTCCAGAATAACGTTATACAGAATACCACCTGCGAAAAAAAGATAACGTTAGGAATTTTTACAATGAACTAACGCGTTAAGACAACCCCTACCTGAAATAATTGTTGGTACTGTTACCAAGTGACTGATGGTTATTGCTCATAGTAATCAGATCCAAAGAAGACTTGCTATTTTCTTCAGGTACTATTAGATCCAGTTTTCGTTTTTTTCAATCAACTTGATTCCTTTCGGCATATGAGTTAATTTTTAAAATATTTTTGTTAATGTTAGTCATCACAGGTCGACTCCTTTCACCATTTTTCACCTATTTTGGTTTATCACCTTTCCACCTTTTCTCAATTATGATAAAGTTTATATTTCTAAGGAAAATTTCAAGCTTCAAGTAGAAGTCTTAATTTAAATCTTATTGACTGTAACTGCGATCACCCTAATATTAATTAATTAGCCAGAAAGTACATTTTACACTAAGTCAAACTTGAGAATTCACACTACAGGTAGATATATTATAGATTAGAGTGGCGAGGTCAGAAGTTTTTTAAGTGAATAAGAAAGGTTCTTTCTATTCTTTTATTGTTCTCAGTTGAACTATAAGTAAGAAGCCTACAAGTGAACTTCCTTTTAGTTTGCGCGAAGTGAATATTACGGTGACGTAGCATTCAGCCGAAAAACCAGCGAGTTGTGACCGGTTACTGTTATTCGGGGTTACATACCGTACAGTTGCTTCCTCTCTCACTCCCATTTTCAACTGATTCGCGCTTATTCATAATCCGCAGTATGGAATAGAATTTTTTGCCCGCAACCTGGTTCAACACACAGCATTAAACTGACAATGACTCCTCTTAGTGACTCCTAAATCATTTCTTCGTTCTATACCAATTATCGTGTCAACAGCCAAGAGAAAAAAGATTAAACTTCTTCGCATTTAAACCGTGTTTAATCAGTGAAGTTGACTAAACACTCAGATAAATTGATGAAAAAACAGTGGAGTTTTTCTAGTTAGGGAATAAATTCTGAAAGACATATTTCCAAACAAATATATTTGATGTTGTTTTTTCTTTTACTTTGATAATAATGATATTTTTTGTTTCAGCATCGAATTCAATTTGATGATACGGCTACTCGTACCTTTGAATATCCCAGCGAAGCTTCCATGCTTGAGGGCGATGGAACCTGCGTGGATGGAGAAACTTCCGGTTCCGGCGAACCGTTTGGAAGTAACAACACTAGGCCATCCACCACATCGTCGACTAGTTTACCTTCACTTCTAGGCAAGTTACAAATCGCGTTTTATAGTCCTACTATCTTTCCAATTAATCGATCTCGATTGTCCCGCCTTTCCATAACAAAAACTGTTCTCTTGTATGAAAAAAGTTCGGAGGTGGTAATAATAAGAGAGGGAACGCGCGCAAAATATAATTACTGCTGGAATTAATTTTCATTAGAAGTAATTTATTTTTTACTTTTGGTTTTACTAAGATTAATTTCCACAACTTACTTTCAAGTTAATTCTTATTTCATAAATTGCACGTGGCCACTGAACCGTGAAAATAGGGAAAGCCGGGAAATGACTATGAATTTATTTTTCTCCGGAAATTCCTTAATTGTTAGTAGTTTAGTAGAAAAACTTATCCAATCATCTTAAATGTCTCTTGAAGTTATACAATTTGAAGCATTTAAAATTTTAATGACCAGGGACATTTTTCTAGTTTAGTGACCATCTTGAAACTGTCATAAAAAAAGATCCTTTTTTATTTCATTCTTCTGTATTTTAAGTTTGAAACTCTGAGATGTAAAACATTAGTTTAAGGAAGAAAAGTTTAATTTTGAATACTAGTTTAGTATTCAATTTAATGACTGCTTTTGAAATAATATTTTTCCCTCTTTTTTCAATTTTTTCAGAGGCGTCTCTAAAATATCGCTCCTTAAAACGTGCCACATTGCCTCGAACTTTCGTTGAGTTTGATCCTGTAAAGGAATCTTTGGTCTAACTCTTCTTGGTCACTACATACAACTTTCTGTAATCTTACATGCTTTCTAGCTAGAAAAACTTTTTTTATTACATTTTTTACATTCGCTTTATACTTACTTATTTTTAGAGGCAAGCATGTTTCTCTTCAATTCTCACAGTTTCATTTTAACTAGTTTTGAAATTCACTTTTAGATTAACTCTATTATCTACGACACCAGAAAAACGCCCGATACAAGTTCTTCTAATCTAGATTAGAGCTTTGTCAGATCAGCGTTGGGGAATAACATTTGAAAAATTGAAAATATCTGAAGTATAGCAAAAACGTTGATCAAAAAGTATAATAAGTTTAATAAAGTATCTTTCTATTAAGAAATATACAGTTATGACTTATTGAAATAGAACTGACCTTTTAGTTTTTTATAATTTGTAATTGAAATATATTAAACCCAACTCTGCACCTGATCACAGCAAATTGAATAAAATTATTGAGCGAATAGTGATGGTAATAATTATTGCAAATGCATTGCTAATATTGAAATATGTTTTACAGGTGGAGGAGCACTTGCAACATACACACCAAGCAAGGTCGATTTAGCTTCAGAAGGATTTGAACTAGGAGTGACCAGAGCTTCGATTTCCACTCTTCCTTCAGTGACTTCTACTACGCAACCTGATAGTCTTACTGAAGTGGATTATCTTAAACCAGCTAAGAATCCTGAGGCTTGGGGCTCTGAAACAACTCCGGACATGATGTTCTAGCAATTCAAATGAATTACTATTTGAACGAACTGAAGGCATTATAAGGATATTGTCGTAGAAAAGCATTTTTCTTGTAGAAGAAGCCTTATTTCTGCTCACCGATCTTCTGAAAAATGACGCCTCTAAGCATACGTTAAACTGAAGAATGACGATAGTTACTTTCAGAAGGTTACATAATCTTAAAGTAAGAAATCCGATGCGAATGAAATATTTATCGAAAAAAACAAAAGGACCAGAACGTGATTACTTCGGAAAATTGTTATAAAACTCCAGTAAGTAATCTAAATACTTATTTCCATGTAATAAATTACGTGGATTTATACAAATGCAACAGAGAAAGTTGCGCTGATCATTTTTTGTATTGTCGTTTCATTTAAAAGTACTTTCATCTTTGATTACTGTGGATTACTTTTTCCGAAAAGTTCGCTTCACATCGAAATGCGATTATATTAGGGGCTTCGACGTAAGTTTATGCAAAAGTTCATTAGACATAAATAAAGAAGCAACTAGATGATATCATTCCAATATGCATTTATTTTGTATTCTTCTAATGTACCAAACACGTAAATCATTTTTACGCAATGCGTTTAAAACTGCCAGTGATGAGACTTTTCAATCGTCAGTCAACGCGGAGAAGTCACTGATCGATCTTCCGTAGAACCAGAACGCATATCATCTTTTTGGAAAATATATATCCGAAAGAATTTAATTATTTAGAGACTTTTTGCAATTACTTTAAGCCAAATCCGCAGTTTTATGCGAGAATTTTGTAGGCGATTTTAAAGTTCACTAAGTGATTTCTGGAAAAATAATAAGAGAAGAAGCATTCAAGTTTAGATTTGTAAAAGTTCTGCCAAAGTAGGGCGTAAGTTTACATAAGAGTATTTAATAAAAACTTTCAACCGTTGAAGATTGTAAGAACTGTACATTCGAAAATTTCATTCCAAGCGCGGTATACCAAAGCGTTTCATATTCACGCTTAAAATCGTCGATTATTGTGAAAATTGGAGCTGGGCTTACAAAATGAAATTAATGTATACGAAATACGAACGTCTAGTACAATTCACGAAAAATTTGAAAAAAATTGTTAATGTCTTCCGGCATTTCAGAGTAATTGAAAGATATTTATTTGACCTTTGGAAGTTAATTATAACTTCTAAAAACTAATTACATTCCATAATGTGAGAAATTAAAGTATTATATATAATATATTCGAAGAAATATTATAAATTATAGCCCAGCTCTGTAAAGAATTAAACCCGTCTGTAAATCGTACTAAATCATTGTCTTCGGTTTCATAAGTTTAGAAACTGTAAGAGTTTTTTAAAGCTCGACGTACTAAATTCATTAATTTTAAGCGAATGTAATTCTGTATATACTAAATTATTATTGTTCCCGCACTCGAGAACAAAAAAGTGCTTCGCTTAGTCTCGAAGAGTTTAAAGTGGACTTCTTTAAGAGGGACTTGTGTGTGTATCATCTGTTTAATTTTTTTCTATGTACGTCTGCAATCCGACAAAACAAAATGTATTCTGAATCGTATTAGTATTTAATGTGTGATTGAATCAACATATGATAAAAGTAAACGTAATTTATTAACGAGATCGCGAACCGTTTATAGCAAACACGAAGATTATTTGGAGGTATTTTTGATTCCTCGATTGAATCTTTTTTTTTTAAATGTGTTTGAATGTATCGGTTCGACGAATCTTTGTCATTGTGATGTGCTGTTTTCGTTGAAACGATTTTCTATTATTTTTTTTGTTCGATGCGTAGTCAGTAGGTCAGTCTCACATCGTTAGCATCTTACATTGTGATATTCTCATTAATTCTCAATATAGCGCGAAGCGAGCGAAACATTCCGAAAATCATTTAAATTCTGGATACTTTTCTAATTGCTATTGAATCACTGATAAATCGAGGGATCGGAAAACTCTATTATAAAAGAAAGAAAGAAGTAAAACTGCCTGGTCATCAAATAATTAAAGCAAAATTAATCAAATGCCTCAAGCAATAAAATTTACCAGTTTTATAAATTTTGTAGAAAGTGTAATCGATGCATCGATTTCTTAGAGTCTATACTGCAATTTGTTTCGCGATTCAATATATCCCCGTTTACGATCTCCTCATTATTTTTCGAGGAGTGATTCAAACTTGTGTAAATTATTATTATACAGAATCAAGAAGATTTTACTGTGTACTTCCGCGAAAATTGTCGAACCATCATCCAAATAAGCAAAAAAAAAATAAATAGTATTAATCTACAATAATGTTTACTATTCAAAGCTTGGAATCATACCTTATTAAATATATCTACCGTTTAGAAGTATTGACTGTTGTATTGTCTGTGTGTTAACATATTGAAGAAATAAAAATCGCTACGTACAACATATTCTTGCTTTTGATAAATTTCGAAAAATAAAATCTTTTCTCCTTACAAAATTATTTATTTAATTAATTATTAACTTTTACAATATTCTTATTTTAAAATATAATGTACATTTGAATGAAAAAACCGAGTCTCTGGAACAAGCTTGGAATTTTCTTCTTTTTCTAGATCTATTTATATATAGATGTATAGTATTCTTCTTCTAAATCATACAGATCAGCAGCCATGTCGTCTCTTAAGGAAGCCAATTTTTGATCACACTCAGCCTGTTTCGTTCTGAAGAGCTTACTATTTTGAGTTATGGCTTCATTCACAGAGGGAAAGTCATTTAGAATCAGATATTGTTTTATGTCTGAGACTAATTTCATCAATGATTCTCCAGCTCGGACTATATTCGCAGCCCTCACGTGCATTTCGAATGTGTCCTGCTCGCATTGTGTCATTCGAGATAGCTGAGAATCGCTTTCCAATTTGCCAAGCTTCGATATTTCTGCAATGAAGAGAGACAAATAAAATACTAAATATTCTTTGTAAATGTGTGATCAAGACTAAGGACTTTTATTTTCTACATTTATTTTCTGTTACCATATGTAAATTGTTCAAAGTAAATTTACGTTAGAAGTATGTTTATAAGCATACTTTTGTTTAAAAAATGCATACTAAAATATAGCTTTAAAATATTTAATTCTAATATTTGCTTGAGAATTTTGAGAAAATGAAAAGAGTTAATTCTGAGGTAATCCAACACTTTTAATATTATAAAAAGGAAATAACGGTTTTGATTCTTCAACTAATTTCTTGCAAGGGATTTTTCAGAGTTTAATGTCTGATGTTTTACATCAAATTTTTAAAATTGTTTGAAAAACGACAAAAAGAGTGAGGTTAGAACATACCATCAAAGTTTTCCAGAATTGATTTCACATCATCTTTAAGTCTAGTCATGTACGATTTCAATAAAGCTTCTTTGCTTTGAGATAAAGCACGTGGAGCCGTCATCGTAATTAATGAAACAACTGTTATTTACTAAAAATACAAGGTTTAGTTAATCTAGCAAACAACCACAACAATCAAAACCATGAGGATATGGCAACAATACCGACTGAGGCAGCTTGTAGCTGTCACTGTCACGCACGTATTTTTATCGGTTGAGCTTGTTGCAATATTTCCTAGGAATGGTAATGTTACCGGATTTTTAAATTCTCGAGAATTTTCTACACTACGTCTAGATGTCAAAGGTCAACGTCAACCCTTTTGTGATCGAATCCTGCACTTTTTTCTCTTAGTTTTCTACTGATGTAGCTTGATTAACTGTATATTTTATAAAATCTAAAAGTCCTAAGCTAGAATTTTCGTTCAATGATTTTCGAAGCGATTTTCTAAGTTACTTTTCATAAAATTCATATTGATTTGACAGAAGCCAAGCAGTCATCCCCACTCCACTACAATCCTTGAATCCCGGGACAGAATCAATATGAACTGCACGCGACGAGGCGCCTTTCGCAAATACGTTTTCACTTAAAATTATAAAAGAATATTCCGGTGAATCGTGAGTGTCTGTTGCACGATGGATCGATTGTCAAAAGGGCGAAAATAAAACGAGTTTGCGATCCTGACTAGTGCTGGCATTCGAAGATTCTAGTCAGATCATTCTAGTTTCGACCTCGTCAGGGTTCGCGCTGAGGGAATTAAAGGCGCGAAGAGATGGAGATTAAAGGTCATATCGTGTCGTGAGAGGATTATTTGTTTTCCACTGGTCAACAGAGGTGGTTTTAATTGTGTGAATAGTAATGTTCGTGTTCATTTATTTAATACAAAGAACACCTTTCTGGGGGTGACAGAAGACATGAGGACGTCACCGATTGTTGAGATAAAAATGCACAAAATGTTGCTAATTCTAGTGTTTACTCTCGTGGCCGTAAGTTCGATCAAGGGATCATTACTACCCTTAGATGAAGAAGATAATGTTTTGCACATTGGTGCAATATTTCCAATCCAGGGTGAAGGTGGTTGGCAAGGTGGACAGGTGAGTTCACATTAAAATGTTGTTTGCCCATTTTTTTTTTGTAGATTAACAAAGTTTTCTTCCATATTTAATTCATTTAGATATTATTTATAATACATAATTAATACCTGCTTTTTTAAAATGAGTTAATTAATTAAGTATTAAAGCCGCACCTTTTCGTTTTATTTTTAGTAAGAATTCGTCTCCCAAAAGTCTCAATTTAAACTTGGGTATTTCGATCTCTAAATAATCTGTGGAAAAAAGTCCATTTTCCAATGAATCAATGAGAAAAGTCGTTCGAATTAATCCTGAATTGGTTCGTATCGAGACAATAAAATTCTCGAGTTACAGTAAAAAGGGAAATTCTCCGGAATTTATTCGAACAAAAAGTTAAAAGCTTTTTTTATTTGAAACCTAAAATTGATTCCGAGGCTTGAAAAGTTTATTACACTTGAAAGTAAAGTTTCATATCGGAAAAAAGTTAAATGTATGTGTTCTTTTGTTTCTTTGTGCCCAAATGTACGCTACATTGCTACATATGTATACGTTTATGTAGGTCGACGTTAGAACTGTAGGATCAATCAAAGAAGAAAAGGGTTTGTTCTTTTGTCTTAGATAAGTGCTCGAAGAAGAGAATATTAAGAGTTACTTTTTGAAAATCTTTTTAAAAGCAACTGTGAATAGTAATAACTTAAGAAAGCATAAAGGGGATATGAAAATTTAAATCCAAATATTTTGTCTTCGATTGTTTCTTTATTTATGAGCTGATTATTATTATATAAAATAGTTATCGAATCTTCGATGCTTAATCGTACAATTTCCTTTAAGTCTTGCATGCCAGCTGCCAATCTCGCCATGGAGGATGTCAATCGTGAAAGGAATTTACTGCCCGGTTTCACTTTGAGACTACATTCCAATGATAGTGAGGTATAAGCTATTTTTTGAAATTTATATTATAATCTGCTAAAAGATTATTAAGTCTAAATACGGTGAGTAATATATCTAGAAAGTGTAAGAATTTTTTATTTTATTTTAGTGTGAGCCTGGACTTGGAGCCTCTGTGATGTACAATCTTCTCTACAATAAACCACAAAAATTAATGTTATTAGCCGGATGTAGTACAGTTTGTACGACTGTTGCCGAAGCAGCGAAAATGTGGAACTTAGTTGTTGTAAGTCTCTCACCAATATTTTATTTTAATTTTTTTTCAGATGGGAAACGTTCAAACTTTAAATTATTATCAGCCATTGCAGTATTAACATTTCAATATTTTTTAATTTCAGCTTTGTTACGGAGCTTCATCTCCAGCATTGTCTGATCGAAATCGTTTTCCGACCCTTTTTAGAACTCATCCTTCTGCGACAGTTCACAATCCTACAAGAATCAAACTTCTACAAAAGTTTGGTTGGTCTCGAGTGGCACTTCTACAACAAGCAGAAGAGGTCTTCATTTCGGTGAGAACGGGCATCTGTACGAAAAAAGTCAATTAAAAATAATTGGAATCAGTTAAAGGGCTAGTCCACCCTCAGAGGATCTAAAATAGGCACAAATTCAATTTAATTTAGTTTCTCATGGTTGTGCTCTAAAGCGATTATTCTCATTTAAATTCTGTTGAATTCAAATTTATTTAAATTGTATTCATGACTTCTTGCAACGATTATTTCAGTTTGCATGTTTGATGCAAATCGGATACTCGCGTGACTGCTTAGTAAATTGATTTTACTATAACCTTTGTTAACTTGATTATCTCTTTATTAATTTTCAAAAAGTAAATTAAAAAGTTATATGTATTTTCACATTATTGGGAAATAATACCCATTTATCCATTTTTGTGTCCAGACCGTTGAGGACCTTGAGGCTCGTTGCAAAGAAGCAGGAATTGAAATAGTTACTCGACAAAGTTTCCTATCTGATCCAGCAGATGCAGTAAGAAATCTACGTCGTCAAGATGCCAGAATAATAGTTGGCCTTTTCTATGTGGACGCAGCAAGACGAGTTCTTTGTGAGCTCTATCATCAGAAACTCTATGGCAAAACTTACGTTTGGTTTTTCATAGGATGGTACGAGGATAACTGGTTCGAGGTCAATTTGGAGAAGGAAAACATCATTTGCAGCAAAAATCAAATGCGTGAGGCCGCAGAGGGTCATATGACTACTGAGGCCTTAATGTGGAATCAGAATAATGAAACCACCATTAGCGGCATGACGTCTGAGGATTTTAGGCAAAGACTCAACAGAGTTTTGAAGGAAGATGGACATGATATTGACAACAATAGATATCCTGCAGGATACCAAGAAGCACCTCTTGCATACGATGCTATCTGGGCTGTGGCTCTTGGTGAGATTTTAATTCCCGAAATTCACATGAATTTTTATTTTATACGGTTGATATGTAAGGTAAAACCATTTCGTTTTTCAGCGTTCAATAAATCAATGGAGAAATTGAATAAATTAGGAAAGAGCTTGAAGAATTTTACATACACAGACAAGGAAATCGCTGACGAAATTTATTCTGCCATTAATTCCACGCAATTCCTTGGTGTCTCGGTAAGAATTGATTTCATATAATGACCCCATTCTCATTTACTATTTTAAATATTAAAGTGTCCTTTGTTTGGAATAAAAGAAGTAAATATGATAATTAATTTTCTGGTGTATTTGTGTTTTCAGGGATACGTTGCCTTCAGTTCTCAAGGTGATCGGATTGCCTTGACTCAGATCGAGCAGATGATTGATGGAAAATATGTAAAATTAGGCTACTATGACACCCAAGCTGATAATTTAACGTGGTTAAATGCCGAGCGATGGATTGGTGGAAAAATTCCACAGGATAGAACTATCGTGAAAAATGTTTTAAGAACAGTTTCTCTGCCTCTTTTTATATGCATGTGCACAGTTTCATCCGTTGGAATTGTTATCGCCGTATTATTAATCATCTTTAATATTTGGAATAGATATAGACGGTAAGTTTTTTTTTTTTGGTGACAGATTGAAACTTGAGTTTGACTTATTATGATACTTCTGTTTTAACAATTTTAATTTCAATTCCAGAGTGATAATGTCGTCACATCCAGTCTGTAATACTATAATGCTAGTTGGAGTAATCGCGTGTTTTGTCTCGGTATTTCTACTGGGTATTGATGGCAGGTTTGTGGAACCTTGGGAATATCCAGGAATTTGCCAGGCAAGAGCATGGATATTATCGATTGGTTTTACTCTTGCTTTTGGAGCGATGTTTAGTAAAGTGTGGAGAGTTCATCGATTGACAACGAAAACGAAAGCAGATCAAGCCAAGGTATAGCTTAACTTATTTTTAATTTAAAAAAATTGAATTTTTTGGGAATTACAGTTAAGAATTGATGGTTGACGAGATTGGATATTCGAATACTAATTCTGCAGGGATAAATATTGTTTCTAATGAATTCAATATTACGCTTTTTAAATTATTTGATAGATGATACATATATCTGAAACAATTGTCTGTACTTTTTCATAACATTGAAAAAAAGTAGATTATTTCCTCTTAAAGTTCAAAAAGCTATAATAGCCTCCCTATAGTTTTCACGCTTTGGATTGAAGTACATGTCATCTTTCGGTAAATTAGTATTAAACACAGTTTCAATCATTACAATAAGTAGTTTACGGCATGATTACTGGCAATTTTCTTGCACTTAAAGAATTCAGATGTGCAGACGCGCGAACCCTGGCGAGGCGTTATTGGGTTTTTATATATTCACTTCTTCTTTACATGTTAGAAAATTAATAATAGTAAAATAATAATTCGATAATAGTCGTTTGTAGTTCATATAGAAAAGGGTTTGCGCCACTGCAATTATACTAGTGATGCAGGATTATTAATTATCTCTTCATCAATTAAAACTAAATCATGGAGTTTTTTTCTAATGCACTTTGTCCACTTTGACTTCACATATTTTTTGGCATGGAGATGTTTGAACTTTAAATATGCCAATAGTGTAACATAGATAAGAATGCTGCGCATTGAAAAAATATTTATTTAAATAAAAAGAGCTGGTACACGCTTTCAAACATTTATATCATGTTTTCGGTATATAGTTACATCAAGTCGCTGATTTTTCTAACAATTTTTTTGCTCTTCTCCATCCAATATAAAATATTCTAGCAAGTTATAAAAACAAAACAAATTTTTGGCACCAATTGGAACATGGAAAGGAATCCAAAATTAAAATTTCGAGACTGTCTTATGAAAATTTAAGTATTATCCCTTATTTATAGTCTACCCTATTGAAGATTCATCTTCATTCGATTAGATAGTAAGAAAAGTTAGCCGCACTTTATAAATTACAATTTAAAAGATTCTAATTTATCATATTTTCTGCATGGGATATTTTACACATAACGCACGTAGATAACTCCTGCATGTGTTGCAGATCTTCATGCGTGACCCTTTAATTTTCTAGTTATTTATGGCTAAACAGAAGATTTCATCTGTTCAGAAGAAGATTCAGCCATGGAAACTGTATACGATGGTTACGGCTCTTGTGGTGATTGACATACTGATTTTGGGCTCTTGGCAGGGGCTGGATCCCCTTCAAAGAAAAGTAGAAGAGTTTGCCCTCGAAGCTCCTTTAATGGGGGATGACGATGCCAGGATAAGACCTCTACTTGAGCATTGTGAAAGTGAATACAATAACACTTGGTTTGGTAAGTGAATAAAATGTAGTTAGCATCGAATTTCATATTTGCAGGGTGGCTGCTGACAGTGCTGACCTCCCTATTATTTACAACTTTGCCTTTGTGTCTTCATTTCAGAATTTATCAGTTTTGTAAAGTGTATAATATAGTTTTTTTTACAATTCATCAATCTTCTTCAGGTATTATGTACGGATACAAGGGCGTCATCTTGGTGTTCGGATTGTTCTTGGCTTATGAAACGCGCAGTATAAAAGTGAAGCAAATCAATGATTCAAGATATGTAGGGATGTCGATCTACAACGTTGTGGTTCTTTGCCTAATTACGGCCCCGGTTACAATGGTCATTGCTAGTCAGCAAGATGCCAGTTTTGCCTTTGTCGCGCTAGCTATTATCTTCTGCTGCTTCCTCAGCATGGCTTTAATTTTTGTTCCTAAAGTCATCGAAGTCATCAGACATCCTAAAGATAAAGCCGAATCCAAATATAATCCTGACGTGGGAATGTCTAAAGAGGATGAAGAGAGGTATCAAAAACTCCTCGCCGAAAATGATGAACTTCAAAGGCTTATAGCAGCAGTAAGTATACTCAAAAAAAATCCTTGAGCTTTTAAAAACACTATTTCATTGTACAATTATTTGCAGAAAGAGGAAAAAATAAAGATGCTGAAACACAGACTTGCAGAAAGAGATGCTTTAAAGGGAGGTAGCGGAATAGCTAAGGATTCATTAATAGTAGCAGACTTCGTGACCGGAGAAGGAACTTCCGATAGTGCAATTGGTGGGGGCATTTCCGTTTATACAAGATCCTCTCGAGCCTCTACTTCGGACTTCGAATTTTCAGAATCATACCTGTAAAAAACTGTTCCCCTTACTGAAGTTGATATCGTAGTACAAACTCGGGACCCCCATAAATTTTTCAAATGAAACTCGAAATATTTTAAAGGGCATTAGTTCAAACTATAATATTATAACATGCGAATGAAGAACTTGATTGAAAAGATAAAAAGAAGCCTTTCGGCTCTACCTTTTTTCTTAGGAAGATTTGCATAGAAATTAGAACATTTTTTCTGCTTTGAGAAACATAAAACAATTAATTACCGAACGTGCAATAATATGAAAAAGACCAATTTGATTACATACTTTCTCTAGAAAATGCAGGAAACCATTGTATAACCCAAATAGAGAACAAAGTAGGTGTTATATACTTTTGCATTGAAAGCAAAACTGTTAATCAATTTCTATATATGTCTAAAGAGTCTATCGTTAATGTCATAATTTTTAATTCATTTTACTTACGTACGTAATTTTATTTTGTTTTTTTGTTTTTTTTTTGTTTTTTTTTATTCAACATGCCTTTACTGAGCACGAGCTAATTTTTAAGTCAGAGCCTAATTGACATAATAGTATTATATGTAAAGTCTTTAATTTTATTTGCATTATTTTAATATTTAAAAAAAATAATTTTGGTAGTTTTAAAAAGATATTTTTATTAAATGAACGTACAAAGTTGATACATATAATATCGATATATATATGAAGCGCATAAATGTTGAATGAGTGTCAAAGACTATAAGTAACGTTAAAAGATGTCTACGAGAATATAATAACGTTTAGTGTCTATTCCAGATGGATGGCTTTAAATTCTCTTTAATGAAAAATGATAAGATTCTGGCCTCACATATACATATATGTTTTTATTTGTTTTTAAATTTAATGAAATTGTCGTTTATATATACTTATGGAAACAAGACACTCATCTAACTCATTGCAAAGACTGAAATTTTAATTGTTTGGAAACTTCTCTGGTGGAAAAACTTGATAATCAATTTTTAATCTTTAAAAGATTTTCGACCAGAGTTCCTGTAGATAAATTAAGAACTTGATGGGACTGTACATTCGAAACTTCAATCTTAATCTTGTAAGTGTTTTCGACTTTATTTTTATTAAATTTCTTTTCAATTGCGAGTTAGAGAATGTTATTTTCTTAAGCAATTTATCTACAGGCATCCAACAAGGCGATCTGGCTCTAACAATCAATGAATCGAGACCAAGTAGTAAATGAGTGAAAGAAACGAATATAACGAATTATTAATTTATTCTTCCATTCAATTCAAATGAATAATTGGTCATAATATCGCCTCATAATATGGGTCCAATATGACGAGGGGAACATATAAGATCACTGTCAGAAAACAAGAGCAGTTAATCAACGCCGTTTGATCGCCTCTTCAAGAAACATAAATTTTGCAATCAGAATTTGTAAATTTATTCTTGAATCTTACAATTATTGATTTACGAATTCTTATAATATATAATTTAGAATTGTTGATTCAACTTTCTTAAGATGTTCAGCAACTGCCAATACTAAAAAGTGACTTGAATTTACTACTTGACGAATAACACAATAATTTCATTGGACATATTATCGTATAATGAACCCACTTAGATGTAAATAAACCTTTCACAGTTATAGAAAACCAAGTGATTGCAGTTAAATCTCGTTAGACAATCTTCAATGTTTGATGTTGTAAAAATTGATCCGTGTAAGCCTCATGAAGTCTGCTCCCAAATTGAATGATGTTACATCTTCTGTGTAAAACAACTGGCATAATCAGCGACAGTCAAATCGCAAATATGCTAACGAGATTTAAACGCTTATTCAACGAGAGACCATTCATAAATAATTTGGGAGTCTTGATGAGGTAAATAGTTAAGTTTAGACCCATCTGTATAAAAAAAACAACATTGTAAAAGTCTTTAAGCTAAGAGTTTGGAAAATTTTTCTATATCTTGCATTTATAAAGTACATATAACGTTTTAATGAATCAAAGCTGAAACATAAGGATTAATTTCTTATTTTAGAAGTTTAAAATATTCTCTGTGCTTCTTTTGAACCTTAGAGATTTTTGATCCATTAGAAAGTTAGGCTTTATGAAGATAGAAGATACCAAAAACTTATCAAACTCGTATCTTAAAATAAAAAAGTCGTCGCAGAACGAAAAACTTATTAAGTGAACGGAAAGATAAATCTCGAACTTGATATTATTTATGAATGGATCAATTTTTGATACGTTGCATTTGCGCTGTTTCAAGAGTATCGTTCTCTTCTTTTCTGATTCTAGAAACGGCTGATTAGAAGACATCGGCTGATTATAGAAGACATCGACTGAGTGAAAAAGAATTATGTAGATGATAAGCAAGTTGGAGGAGCTGCATTCTAAAATTAAACTTTGTCGATTAACGTGCCACGTGGATTTTAGTCCTGGTGGATTCTAGTCCTCAATTATAAGAAACTTGTTCAAACTTAAGGATACCTGATTTTCGTATCAACGACAGTTAAGATAAGTCTTCGAGCGTTTGTGCCATATAAGTCGTGTGTATAGGTCTGCGACACTTTTGAGATATTAACGCGATTTGACTGCGATTCGTCATGCCACAGTAGATTTACGTGTATATCCTAGAATTGAAAATTGTTTAGACGATATGAAATTCTAGAAATTTGTTCGTATTAAGATGAATTTATATTCGTTTGTGAGAGGGAAGTGTGTAGAAAATTACCAATTCGAGTATGTATTATTGTCTCTTGTTTTATTTTGTACGATCTTGTATGTACATTTTTAATTTTCTACTACTTTTCCGCAATTTTATGGAAAATTCAATTAAGGAGGAGTCTTATCGAAACTTTAAAGAAAGTACCTTATACATACATAATTATATATATGTACGTTAGACGATGGAAATATTTATTTAAAGTTTTGAACTAAAAAATTGGTTGAAGGTATATTTTCTGCATTTTTACTACGGCCCTTCCTTAATAATTAATTAACTGAAATAAACTATAATATTTTGAATATGATTAATCATTTCTATGTTGGAAATTATTAATACAAATATAACTAGAAATATACTGGAAAGGTTCACTGACATATAGTAATCTGAAAAATTTTATTTAAGTTTTACCGCGCTAAACACTAGTGACACCTGGTGGCTAAGTTCAAATTGCTTTTGTAGCCATATTCATGATATTCATTATAAAAAGATTCTAAACGAAGGCGGGAATTGGGGAAAAGTGCAAGTGTTTTTAGTTAATTCTTGTGTTTTAAAAAGTGGAAAAATGTCCTTCGGTACTGGATTTGGTTCATCTACTCCCGCTGCAACTCCTTCATTTGCCTTTGGACAAACCGCAACAACAGCCACACCGGTTAAACCAGGTAAAAAGTACATCATGCCACAACTCGATTAATTTACAAGATTTTCAATTTACATTATAAATTTCCCCCAATCTTGTTTCCTTTTACAAATAAATATACTAATCAAAGTTGCCTACTTCTGCAATATCAATACAGGTGGAAATTTATACAGATTTTCATATATATTAAAGATTAAAGAGCACGTGATGTTTTGAGGTTAGAATCGAGTTTCGTTAATTTTTACTCCAATTTAAAAAAGTTGATGTCTTAATGCTCTTTAATTTTATTTAAACCTGACTATTCTCTTTCACAGTCTTACGCCAATTCTTGAAAGATTGTTAAACTGTACTGTTTACAAATTCGATTATTGTTCAGTATATTTTTCAATTCCTGCAGCAAGTAGATGATGAGGAATCTTTTCGCTTACAAGTGCTTAATAAAGGACGATCTGCTGCATTACACTCAACATCTTTCTTATTTATCTGTTTGTAATTCTTCTTTTTCACTCTGGAAATTGCACATGCAATAATGCAGCCAAATAAAAATAAAATTCCTATAATGACTCCTACAATGAAAAGTATAGATGGTTCTGCAACACGCGATTCATTGATATCAACAATTCTTTCGGATGATGATAAAATTTGGTCTGTTACGATTGGGGTATTTGTTTCCAAGTCTTTGCTTTCCATTGTTGTTCTAGGCTCCAGAGGTGTATTTTCTAGGTCGTACATTTCATTTGGTATTTTCCCAGGTGTCGTTAACATTTCCTCTACCAACGGTTCCTGCGGAATTTAATTTTAAAAAGATTCTAAAAGCAAGTTTCCAGGAGGCGGGGTAAAGTTTAGTAATTAGGATGATACGTTTTAATGAATTTCAAATAATATAAAGTTTAATAACCCCAACGACTTGATCTGTGGTTCCTATTTCATTTGAGATTTCGGTTGAAATGTCTTCTTGTGGATTATCTCTTCGAAAAATTGAAGCTTTATTTAGTCCATTATTAAAATTATCTGTCAATAGATAGTTGTCAGGATGTTGCTCATTTTTTCGATAACGTAACTAAAAAATACATTTTATTCAATTTCAGTAACTACGATTGAAAAGTTCTGAACGTTCAAATGAACAAATTTTTGTATTGATTGTATTTGTAACTATAAAAAGTTTTTAAATATTGATTTATTTACATTGAAAATAATAAAGAATTAAATAAACTTGTAATCCTGATTGTTATTTTTAGTTGGCACAATATTTCTGGATAAAATATAATTTAAAAAAAATATTTCGTTCATTTGAACGTTCGAAACTCTATTCACATCAGTAACTTGTATTT
>UCOH01012172.1:85005-122916 GCA_900474275.1 Synergus japonicus
AAAAAATACATTTTATTCAATTTCAGTAACTACGATTGAAAAGTTCTGAACGTTCAAATGAACAAATTTTTGTATTGATTGTATTTGTAACTATAAAAAGTTTTTAAATATTGATTTATTTACATTGAAAATAATAAAGAATTAAATAAACTTGTAATCCTGATTGTTATTTTTAGTTGGCACAATATTTCTGGATAAAATATAATTTAAAAAAAATATTTCGTTCATTTGAACGTTCGAAACTCTATTCACATCAGTAACTTGTATTTTAACTTAAAAAGTAATATTTATTAATAACTTTTAATTTTTGAAATACTTACTTTACACATTTTCTCTTCATTTAAAACAGACATTCTCTTTTAAAATTGACTTTTTATCCAATTTGTTAATTTATTTGTTTACGTCATACACAACCTCTTCATATTTTTTAAATTCTTTTGTATATACTCCATCAATTGAATATTAAGCACTTTTAGGTTTATTTTTGAGTATAGTGTTATTTCATTTCTGATGTTGTCAATTCTCAACCAACTCCTTAATGTTTAATTCGCATACCTTCAAAACTAATCTTCAAAATATATTACCTCTTCAAATAGAGTTTTGTGTTTTTGACATTTCAAAATGGAGAAGACAAAAAACTGTCAATTCTTTGCATCTTAGCAGAAACAATCATTTAAAGATTGGAATCTTCTGATAAATAAAATTTTTCAGTAAGTGCTAAAAATTATTCGTATTAATTATTCAATATTTTGTTTATAAGTATAATATTCAACAAATAATAAATATTTGATGTTTCTTCTATTTTTATTAAAGCTGGTTTCGGATCACAATCTTTCGGATTTGGTAGTACTCCTGCAACAACTGCAGCTGCGCCTTCATTATTCGGAACCCCAGCTGCACAGACGACTGGATTTGGAACGGGTACTGGTTTTGGTACACCCGCTCAATCTGGCTTTGGATCCACCTCAACTAGCACAAGTACTTTTAGCACTCCTGGAACAACTTTTGGATTTGGATCAGGAGGAACATTTGGAACGACACCTGTATCTTCAACAGGTTTTGGTGCTTTAAGTACCCCAGCGACGACTAGTACTATTGGTGGCTTTGGAAATTTTGGTACTTTTGGAACAACAGCTACTACTTCTGCTCCAAGCTTATTCGGTGGCTTTGGAAGTACCAGCACAGCTCCTACAGGCTTTGGAAGTACCAGCACAGCTTCCACAGGCTTTGGAACTTCCACTGGATTTGGTGGTTTTGGAACCAAACCTACCACAACTACTGCGACAGGTTTTGGTGGATTTGGAACTGGTGAGAATAGAATGATTTATTTATTAAAAAATAGTTTCCTAATAAAAACTTCCAAATGACGATTATATTTCAATTTTAGCAGGAACCGGTTTCAGCGGATTTGGGGGAAGTTTAACACAGCCACAACAGCAGACACAACAACAACAACAACAGCAACAGCAACAGCAACTACAACAGCAAAATGTCAATGCTATTTCAGAAGCACTTTACAATGCAGTATTCAATTGTCAATTATTTAATGACGAGCGGGACAACACCATCGGAAGGTGGAATCTTATTCAAGCATTGTGGGGAACGGGGAAAGCATACTATACTACGAATGCACCACCAATAGATCTGACTCAGGAGAATCCATTATGCAGATTCAAAGCCATTGGTTATAGTCGAATGCCAGATGCTGACAACAATGAAGGTCTCATAGTTCTCTGCTTCAACAAGAAGGAGCAGGAAGTGAAAGACGGAAGACAGCAATTAATAGGGTCATTAAATGCAATTTTAGGCAACAAACCCAACCTCACGGTTGTAGTTGATACAATTAAATCAACCGGCGAGACTAAATCCCAGGCTACAATTTTCGTCTCAGAAAAGGGAGCCACTGGCACTTCTAGGAAAATCCCTGCTAACGAGTTGTTTGGTTATCTCACTCAAGTAATGCAGAAACAACAACTTGTGCAAATGGGCGTTGAAAATGTTTATCCGTTAGTTAAGCTCGAACCTTCACAGTTGAAAGAGTATCTTGATAATCCGCCTTGTTCCATTGATCCTCGACTATGGAAACAAGCACAATTAGACAATCCCAATCCAGATAGGTATATACCTGTACCAATGATAGGCTTTCATCAAGTGAAACATAGATTAAAGTGTCAAGAAGAGGAAACTGCACGACATAGAGCTTTTCTCGATATGGTAACTGAAAGAATTCAGGGTTTACAAAGGCAACACACAGCAACCCAAGCAAAGTTGAAAGAGCATCGCCGAACACTCTTGGAACTTCAACATAGATTGCTCCAGGTAAATTTTTTAATTTTATAACCACGAAAATTCTACCATTATTATGTTACTGCAAGCTATTGAAAAACATTTTTCTGATTCTGAGCGCTCATCTTCATTACCTTATTTTAAATAGGTATTGGTCCGCCAAGAAGTCACCAGAAAAGTTGGTCTCTCTTTGCAACCTGAGGAAGAGATTTTAACTAATAGGTTCGAAGCAATGCACTCCCAAATTAGTGCACCGACACAATACAAAGGCCGAATCAGCGAAATGTTATCCCAATTAAGAATGAGAAGGCATGTTGATACTCAAAATCAGGAACGATATGCTATGGATCCTATTGCACAGGATGATATAAAGACAGTAAGTTATTTGCATCAATTTTTATCCTTAATTGGATTAGTTTTTAATTTGAATAGCTATTTGATCAATAAAACCCTAAAAGAAAATTCAGCTTTTTAGTTGAAAATTTAACTTTTTCTTTCGAACCTCAGGCTGTGTCTTAAACAAAATCCTGTAATTTTGAAATTTCTAATGTATTTACCTTTTGAAGTTTATTAAAACGTGTAAATTTTACAGTATCTCAGCATGGAGCAGCAAGGTATGGCGCAACTAATCGCTACGATAAATGCAGATGTGGAGTGTTTAAAAATAATCAAAGATGGTATGTCCGAACTTTTGACGGGTCACAGTGCATCTTGAGGTAAGCTGCTCATTGAAATGGACTATATATCCAAGCCAAAGGGTACGATTGCAGTAAACCTTTGATACAGAACGATATTTTTATCGTATATGAATGGTGAAGACGATACTCGTACTTAGGAGTTTTATATGTTCTAAGTTATAACGAATTTCATAGACTGTTGTTACGTATTAAATTTAATACTTCAACGAAAAATATTCCAAATTTTTAAATTATTAAAGAAAAACTTTTCGTATATGTGTGATAGGGTTTATCTCGTAAGTAGTTAGGAAAATTGTAATGATTATTTTCTTCCGTTTCTGCGCCGAATTAACTCTAAATCTTTATATAATTTAACAAACTGAGACTTACAATTCAGTAACTAGAACATAACTTGATAACTAAAAAATTCAGTCATAAATAATGAATATAAGAAATCTCCGATTGAATCTGAGTGATTAACCAAGAAGGAAGAATGAGGGGTGTATTTTTGTTACGTCGAGGTGCAGATGAATTTAAAGAATAAAATCCTTTTTGTATAAATAATGCTTTTTATTGAATAGTATGACAACATATTTCTTTGAGAATAAGGCACTTGTCTTTCGTACTTCCATTGTTTTCGACATCTTTTCAAATATACAGATATATCTATTTATATATACACACGCCTGTACCTACAATTTCAAAATAAGGCACCGAGCGCTTCCTATCAAGATTTGTGAATATATTTATGAAATGATGATACAGGTACAGCTCAATGCCAAACTTCGATGGTACCACGCATAATGCTATAATAAATGCAAACATCTTTCGTTCTGGATACATCATCCGGTCTTCGTTTATGTACAATGTACATCATGCGTACAACGTCAACAGTTGACTTCGAGCCGAGTTTTTTTGTGTTCTTTGATCTTAGAGACTTCGCATCAAACTGTAAGTCGATTCAGAAAATGATATTTAAATATATAATAATTTTATAATATTATGCTTAAGTTGTTGTTTGATATTTAATTTTTTAAGAAAAGTCCAAAGGTCACTTTACAGTCTTGATTGATATTTAGAGTCCCTTTATTTTTATTTAGAAATAAACTCTTTGGCGGAAGCTAGGAGAACTATAATGAATAAAAAAGAACCCATCTGAGTTAACATTGTAAAATTATTAATTTTTTAGGTGTTTCAGGGGGTCGTCCACAATCTTTTCTTTTTATAACATTCACAAGTCTAGCACAATTGGAAGAAATAGTAGAAATAGAGAAGTGATAGAAACAGTTTATAAATAAAAGAAAATTCACACAAACGTAACATTTATAATAGGAACACATAATAAAAATCTGTGTTCGAAACATATGTTACTAAAAGCATAACTTTATGTCAAATATTGTAATCAAAATAAAAATTTCAAATCATTATGTTTTTCTTGTCAAAATATCAAGCCTATGATAAAATTATACTTTTAAGTAACTGTTATCTGTAATTTTACAATTCAGTTTTAATAACTAATCTCAATAACAAATAAGATTTAGCCAACATAGTTACAAAATTTAACTATCAATATAAATCTTTAAATGTAAAATTACGGTGTAACATTTTTATATCAAATAATGCTTCTGAAAACATAAATTAGTTTTAATTTAATTTATGGACGGCCCGTAGAAAGAAAATGTATTTTCATTTAGCTAAATAATTTTACATTACTTTAAGGCGCTAAACCGAGTTTTATGAGAATGAGAGAGAAAGCTCTCGTTTTCTCACTCACTCTCATGCAAAGCATTATATTTCTTTCTGAATGTTAATAGGGTGACTAGTTAACTGTTCATTTTGATATAAAAAATTACAAGGCTACGTTGTGTTACAAATGTTTTAATTTAAAATTTTAAATGTTTCGATTTGACTAGTCACCCTAGGTTATTAAAAACCATGAATTTTTTATCTCTTTAAAATATTTTTGATATTATTTAATTTTGGAATAACTCAGATGAATTCTAGTAAGGCACGCAACAGTTTAGTCAGAGAACTTAAGTATTGAGCAAGTTATGTTTGATTTGAAGCGGTTCCGATCGACTCGATAGTACATACTAAAGTAATATATTTGGCTTGACAGTCTGACCAGAACAAGATATGCTTCTCTGACCCCATTAGCATCGAGCAAAGTTTGCCTTTACTTGCTTCTGATAATCTCTAATTTATTTTCTTCTCTGAGATTCCCGATTAGTGTTTTCAAATCTTATGTCAATCGCTCGACAGACTTTGTCCAAAAACCAATCCGTTAAGGCATAGACCAGCTAGACCTCGGATATAACGCGTATGATACATGAAATATTTTTGGTACTCTCTCAATAAACTGGACTAATCATTTGTTAATCGTCAGGTCTAGCGGTAAGTCCTGTTCCATTTCGGTGACGATATCACCGCTCTTAACTCTGAGGTCTTGTCCACAGGTGTTGCTGTTATCAGCCATGTTACTCCACATATTTTGCAAGCCATACTGCAAGTCGACTGAGCCTAGAAGATGTCTAAACAAAGGATTCTGCGTTTTGAGGATGAAATCTGAGAGAATTTTCGTCTTCTCTATGATGTTCTCGTTGTTGTGGATGCAACATTTGTGACGACAGCAGCATTCAGATATCTCTGCCTTCGGTTCTTCCCTCGTCGGTGCTTCATCTATCACTTCCATTTTCAAATTCTCAGCTCGCTTTATCACAGAATTTCTCACTGTTTCTGAACTTACGATTGTACTTTCCCTTTTACAGGGTGTGCTGTTGACAATTGACTCGATGTTTCTATAATCTACAGTCGCAGTTCTACCTAGACAATCCATAGGTTCTTCAGCTTTGATGGGTGTTGATTGCATTCCCATCCTCGGTAGCATATCAGGAATATGTTGAGGGCTAGCGTGTGGTGAAGAAGTGGTGCCGATTTGGGTGTACAAAGGATTGGCTTGTATTCTATCAGGTAAGATGTAGCTTTCTTCATAAATCATTGGATAGATCTTCAATTCTGATTCGTAACTCTTTGGTGGTGTCATGAGTTCCTGGTCTTTACGCTCTTGGGCGTTGTAGATGTTATTCCACTCGACGAATTTCCTCTGCTCCTCGAAACTGTTACTCGCTTTTGGACTAGAACCTGATGTGTTGCTTTCGATGCTCGAATCTTTCTTGTCAGACTCAGAATGAGTACTACTCTGTTTCTCTGGTGTTGTATCGAATCTAATTTTATCGATGTTACTACTATTGCTCTCGTCGAAACTTTTCTCTTGCAGCTTGTCGTTGTTGTTTACATAATGACGGTAGGTTTTCACGTGTTTTCTTAAAGAGGATGGATCGGTGTACCTTTTTGGACAGCCTGGGACTTTGCAACAGTAGGGTTTGTCCACTGCATGCGTTCTGGTGTGTTTGAATCGGTCAGAGGAATTCGAGTAGGCCTTGTTGCAACCTTCCACTGGACAGACATAGGGTCGTTCTCCAGTGTGCGACCTGGCATGGATCTTGAGATTTTCTGCTCTACTGAAACTCTTGTCGCACTGGAAACAGTGGTGAGGCTTCTCGTTCGTATGAGTTCGCACGTGTACTAGCATCTTGTACCTGTAACATAAACAAATTTTAGAATTAGGTAATGAAGTGTGTTACGAGGTACTGGAAAATTGTTTCTTAGAAATTTTTGAGTTGCAGGAAAAACTCGAATAAGTTGTGTAAACAATTTACCTTGCGTTAAATCCACGCTCTCCTCTCGCACATCCTTCCCATCCACAGTAAAAGAGTCCACGAGGACCTGGTGCTGCATGTAATCGTGCAACATGACCTGCCAGTTGTTCCAAAGACGTAAACCATCGTCCACAATTTTGCCATCTGAAACAATAAATATTTTTATTATTTTTAGTTTCTGGGTAATTAGAATAATATAGGGATTATTATTAAAATTATAAACATTCCTATAAAATCTCGTATACCTCTCTAAGAGGTTCAAAAAATTAATTCGGATCAATAGAGCTAAGTTATAAAAAAAAATATATTTCTTAGAAAGCTATGACACGTGAATAGAAGAATCAGGTTTACTAAATCAGAGGCTGCGAGACAGTAACTCTTTTTTACGATTGCAGTATAAAATATTCTTCCTTTTCTCTTCAGAAAAATGTAACTCAGTTAAAAATGCAGCTTCTTTATCATTTCTTTGAATGCTTCGTCGCTTTCAATGGAATAGAGATCAAAGGCAGTTAAGATAGATTGAATTTTTTATGACCGTAGTCAGTGTGTCTCGAATGAGGGATATATCGATGCGTGATTTGCGTCATATATGCATTTTAGCCTCTTGAATTGATGCTAATTTTGTTCATTTGTCAATTGGCACCATTTGACTTCAGTTTATCATGAGTGCCATTTCAGTCGGAGAAGGTATATTCTTTGTTTGGAATGGTCAAATAGCATTTGCAAATTTGACTTCGAAACTGAAAGTCAAGGTGACTCTTATTCTTACTGGTTATTTTCAAGGTCAGTTTTCAAAATTCTAGTGGTGAAATTAAAATTCACGATTTTCATTGGTAGAAGTTTATTTAGTTCTTATGTTTAATTGTTTTCTTGTTGACTCTTACGTTTATTCTTGAAAAATGTTTGTCTTACAAATCAACGACCTTCCAAAATTCAAATAAACCCCTAGAACTGAAGCCGTGAGACTCATGAAGTTTTCAAAGAAGACTTATTTTAATATTAAATATTTCCTCTGAGAGTGAAAGAAAAATATTAAAGAGAGAGTTACTGTGCGACCTTCAGTTTGTGTTGACAATAAACGGAAAAACACACTAAGTATTCTTAGTTTTACAACAGCACATTTCTTCATCGTTTTATCAATTTATTAAAAAAAGAAATACTTGAAAAGGTAGCTGTTACACTGTCGTTATCGACTAGGAGGATTTCAACTTATGTCCGTATTTGCACAGGTGATAAGATCAATTCACGCGACGAATGTACATCTTTTCTTTTATTCTACTTCCAAGAAGAATCGTGCAGAGAATAAGTTATTATTCTTGTCTTAAGTATTTAGAAACTATCATTTTTGAGAAGCGTCTCAAATTGCATTTAATATGGTGTCTATTTTAATTTTATTCGAAAAAATATATTCTTCTATTTTTATGAAAAAAAAAGTAATAAATACGTAATAATAGAATAACTATCTCCTCTATTTTAAAAGAATTTTTATGCTGTGAAGTATGCCATTAGTATTGCTATATATTATCCTAATATATCTGTCATAGCTAATTTAAATAGCGACTGAGAGATAGGTAGCTTGAGATGATAAGAAATTTCTCGGATTAAATTTTTTCTCAGCCTTCACATGTCTATCACGTGAAAGATATGAGACGAGCCCAACACAAGAGCAATGAAGTTGCAAAATGTGTGTTAGTACTATTGAATAGGAAATTATATTTATTTTCTATCGACCTATAAAATTTGCAAGATATACAGAATTCTGAAGGCTATAATTGTCTATAATAACAATGACGAGAACATTAACTAAATAGAATTGGAAATTGTATCAAAGATCGGTTTATATACATCTTATCAGAATCGACTCAGGAGATTTTATAATTTGTGACGCTGATAGAAATAAATACAAGTTGCTCTTCATATCTACATTCACGCTTTATGTACTAAGAAACTGGTTAAGACCAGAATAATCATAGGACTGTGTACGCACATGATGCACGTTTGTGTTAAGCTCATCACTCATGTGTATACACTAGAGAGAGATAAATTATTGTCATTTAGAAGAGCAAATGCATCGCGGAACACGCCAAACTATCTACGACCTATTCGCGATATACATAATCGTCTAAAATGTAAGGAAACGTAGACATACTTGATAAGAGAACCGGTCGATACTGGAATCAAGCCTACATTTTACATTGTCTCAAAGTTACGAATGCGATTAGAGAGAGATAAAGCAATAGATATATTATGAAGATTCTTTGGATTGCTTATCGCAAAATTTTCAGATGATACATTACGACTCATTATACGATTGAACGTTTTTTTTTTTTTAGCAAGTTAATTAATTTACCTGGAGGAGATAATTTCGGGCTGTTCAAGAAGTAGGTAAAACTTTTATCACTCGGATTTTCCTTATCTGGGGTTTGAGGATAACCACATGTTTTTATATTTATCTCTATAGACTATTAATTACATGGACTGAGGTCCACTTTAGTTTCGTAATTATAAAAAAATTGGTATTTTTTAATTTAATAAAACGTTGGTGTTACTGTTGTAGACGTATTCGATTAAATGGGATATTACACAACTGCGTAATCTTACCGTTGTTTGTTACAATCATTGTTTTAGACAATACATTGACAAAGTTATGTAAAGTTGCGATAAAGAAATTAAGCATGCGAAATTTTTTCATCGTAATTAATATTAGACAATCGTTAAATTAAATTCTTCAGTTTTTCGTTTAGTCCCATAAGAAAATGAAGATATCTGCAAATTTTTTATTTTTCAGCACAAAATTGAAGAACGTCTTTAGAACTTTCCTAAAACGTTCCAAAACGTATTTAATATGTTAGAAATTTTCGGAACCTAATTTAGACATAGGACGTTTTTGAAACGTTTTTCAATTTGGTGCCCAGGGGGAAGGTGCTTCTTCCAGAGAGGAAAGATAGTATCATATCTATCCATCATGTTTAAAGAAACCTGAATACTAATAATAATCAGATTTGAAAACATACAATGTTGATAGTTTACCTGCATTTAAGTTGGGCGTTTTCTCCCCTCCTGACGGAGCCAAGTTCTAAGCTGGAATTGGAGGCGTCAGAGTCACTGTGGGCAGGACTGGGGGGACCCCCGGTTCCAAGGGTGCCAGGTGAGACACCCAAACTTGCCAATCCTGCGGAAGGCGAAGTACCTAGTTCTTCTTCTGCCGGCATCCTTCGCGGCCAAACCGGAAGGTCCAGCGGTGGCTGGTAAAGGTTCAGGTTCCCGTAGTAGTTGGAGTTTTGGCTGGTTGAGTAACCGGAAACCGGGTTGTAGTAACCCGGAACGGCACTTAGCAGGGTGCCCGGATAGCGAGCGGCGCCGTATGGACCAACGTGGCTTGGCATTCTGCCAGGAACGTAAACAATCATGGTTTCAATTAGAAAATACGCTTTCAAACTTAACAGTATCACCAGAGACGTGCAGATCTCTTATTTAAAATTCTTTGTATACTAAAAATTCTTCGTATATTAAAAAAATATATATTTCTTTTGT
Organism: Synergus japonicus; assembly: GCA_900474275.1. Lineage (NCBI taxonomy): Eukaryota > Metazoa > Arthropoda > Insecta > Hymenoptera > Cynipidae > Synergus > Synergus japonicus. The sequence goes on from UCOH01012172.1 coordinate 95,222, forward strand.
TGTTAGATATTTGGACTCAAGACTGCAGTAAACCTAGATTCGTGCCTTGGCTTCTCCTAATTTTCTCAACGATTGTCTCCGCATTAGATCATCGGATTCCGGAAGGACGGCCTATCCTCGAAAATTTCGCCTAACTAACGACTTTCGAGGGCCTGGCCTACAATACGAAATTCTCTATGTCTTCTCGGACTCTAAAATTGCGCGAGGCAATCGCGGGTCGCTTTTTAGAGAGGAACACTTAATTTTCATAAGTGACAAGACTTTCCAGGTCTTGTCGAAGGGAGTGATTCCTGAGCTCCGCGGCCACCACATACACACACGCACACTTGCGCACTTATTTTTTTGCACTTAAAACTTAGTCCGAGTCCGTATCGTCAGATATATTTGAACCGGTTGGACTTGAGTATGCGATAGCTCAGGAATTGCTTGCTGTACTCTATCGAAAACATAACTAGGCTGGGACGCACAAAACAGATCATAAGACAGGGCTGCGTTACTAATGCAATCCTCACGAATAATTTTCACGGTGAAAATAAAACTGAATAGAGTTTCAAGTTTCGTCCTTCGTAGAACTTTTCTACGGAAAAAGTTGATGGCGAAAAAGCGAGTACTTATGCTAGGATAAATGGACCTCCATTTTAGTCGAAGTTAAGATGATCGAAATTCTTCAAGTTGATAGAAATACTGCCGTAGTTGAATCTTGTTCAACTACAAGAACGTCAGCTATCTTTGACTTTCTCGTTGTTTTTTTTCAGATTCGATGAGTTGATTCTGAAGTTTCTTGAGCTTCCGTCGTTTGAAAACCGGATTGAGTTGGACTGCAAGAGCTCTTTGGAATTCACTGTTCACTCATCCAATCTCTAGACGTTGGTTACACGTCGTTTGTAAACTATCTTTGCAAAGGCCCTATCGAGGATCACTAGCTGTCGGTCATTTTATTTTGCGAGGAGAGACAGAATGGTTGGATCGTAGGATGGAATGGTAAGGAATTATGAGATAACTACAGAGCTTCTTTAGGCGAATGAGACGAATGTCAAACTAATATCGCAGATGGCTGAAGCCCCTTATAAATAGCTGCGCTATCAGCTCTGACTCGAACAGTCCCCTCGCCTCACTTCGTCCTCGCTAAGTCCATAACTTGCATCAACTGATAAAGCAATGCGCACAACACACTTGACTCTTGGCAGTCGATCCAAGTTCTCAGACTCACTTTCAATTTTCTCTACATTGTGACAATTGTTCCTGTCTATACTTGAGCCTCGAAGAAATGAGGATTTATTTAAATCTTAACAATATTCACTACTCCGTGCAATATTCAATATTACACTGCAAAAAATTTTGGGGAATTTTCCTACACTCAAAACAATGTCACCAAAATTCTGGTTAAATTAACCAAAAAATTTTTGAGTGTACAATTTCTTAGGGTATTTCAGGAATTGTTATTTGAGATAATAATTTTCACCAACATTTTAGAGAATTTTCCTAATATTTAGGAAATTGAAAAATATTTACAATTTTTTAAAGTATCTTAAATCTTTTATTAATTTATTGAAAAAATTAGGGAATATCCTCTAAATCTTTGTGAATTATAAAATGCTTACTAAATATAAAGAATCGTTCGAAAAAATATGACAAAATGAGGAGTAATATTTTCCAAGAGCTTTTCGGGAATTTCCCTTAACAAATATTTTATAGAATTTATATAATTTGTAGTAATATTCCCCACTATTTTTATCCCAACAATTTTATGGAAAATTTTCGAAGAAATTTTTTACAGTATATGAGTGTATGTTCTGATTCTTTTACGAATCTAAAGAGTTTCCCAAAATGCCTGAAATATCCTCTCCGCTTTTTCTATTTAGGCAAAGATAAGAAAAGTTTCTTCTCTGTGAAAGTCACGTACGCATCGCTTGGAAATTTTCTCAGATTAGAGATTATAGGATCCTATCATTCAATTTTGAAAACATAACATTTTTTTCATTTTAAGTTATGAGAGGATTCAACTTTAAATTTCAAATACTTGGGGCATTAAAAACAATATATAATGTTGAATATATTCACTGAATTTTTATAGTTTCACATTACACCGATAAAAATGTGTTTCAAGGCATTCAAAAGCCTTGCGGGTTTGTATGCGGGTCTTAGTTTAAAAATTTTAAGATAGAGTTTTAATAGCTCATTTTATACATTGACTGAAGTTATTCCGAAGTTGAAAAGCATTCCAAAAGAAAATAAATAAATGTAGCTACTTTTAGCCAGCATTTTGCTATGTGACAGATGCTATTTTTTGATAAAAGTTAAGCTCATTGAAAACATAGTGCTTGAGTTTCTTAAAAAGTCGTAAATCATGAGGAGCATGCAGACAAATCGCTCACGTGTAGATGCACGTCGTTGCAAACATTGTAGAGGGATCATTAAGATAAACTTTTTTATTCTCCTTGATAAAAGAGCATAATATCTTTGACGGACATATGCACACTGCACATTTTAACGTCACTCGAGAATAATCCACCTTATATTTCAACTTTACAAAGTCATTGTTTGAAATATTAAATTTGGAACATTTTGAAACTAAAAATAAGACTTCAGTTTTAAATTTCTTTTAAAATAGTTTCATTTATATATTATTTAGTCGCTGAGGCTTTCAATTTATAAGAATTGTACAATTTTCGATACATAAATGATAAATAATCAAGATTATTATATATAATAATAATAATTTCAATTGCAGCTCACACCGGCCTTTGAATTTGCTCGTGACACTACATCGAGTGCAATTTACTGATGACGTTGAAGAATTACGCTGGGAGTGTACGAGTACGAATTAATCGGCGATTGACACTCGTTGAACTCTTGGAAAGTGAAGGATACAAGCGATAAGCCGATAAAACTCGTTACCCCCTAGGACGAACGTGACCTACCAAATTCATAGAGGTCTTGGTGATATTTTGCTCGACCACTGTTTTCACGAATAACTTCCAAGTGTGTAGCCAATTTAGCCAATAGCAGCTAGGAACAAAGTCCCTTGGATATTTCAGACAAGTGTTATCTTTGCCTATAGGCTTAGAGTATCGTTGATAATATATATTCTCGTTCTCAGATGTATTTATTCTATTCTCAGGCAGACTATTAGCCGTCATAAATATGCAATGTAGGTATACCTAAAAGCTTTATGACAACACGATCCGCTTACAATTAGCGATTCAAATTGCTACATTCTTGTTAAATAAATAGGTTCACTTCAAACTTTATCAGAAAATACCGATGACAAATATTAGCATCAAGCAATTTGTTGAACAACTCATTTCTTTTGGGAAAGAACCTGTTAATTTGTGCAAAAAATGAAATTGCAGTAAATTAGATCAGATATCGGTCCAGCAATAAAATCTAAGCCTTCAAGAATATATATTTAATTTAATGCATTCAAAATTGAATTGGAAAGAAAAGTATTTGAAAGAATTATAAATTTGAAACGTTTAAAATTCAATAATTATCTTTAATTGTTGTTCGGTGTCTATCTTTTATCGATATACTTGAGGAAAAATTCCAGTACGCTTATATAATTGACTCACCAGTAAAAAACATGGTTTGCGCGGGTTTCGTAAAAACGTCTCTTAGAATTGATATTAGGCGTATATGATTTGCATGCAGAAAATTTTCCTGATCCTTGGGGGTTTCTATCAAAATTACCTCATTTCAAAGTACTTATTAAATTGTAGGTAAAGATTATTTAACAAGTCAAAAATATTAAGAAAATTGGATTTTGTATTTATTTTTAGAAACATATCATCTTTGACACATTCATCGGTCAAGAGGCAGAGTGCAGATAGTGTATAATACAGATGATATGCATAATAATAAACGTGAGAAGCACTTTCGATAATCTCTTCTATTACTTAACTTTTTTATCATGAAATTCGTTAAAATTAAGCTTGTCTCACTCATTTTTTCATTTGACCTGGAAATATTTATACGAGATAAAAAGGGTCTGAAGTATATGATTCATGATAACTTTAACGATACAATAAACCTCCGGTTCAGTGTAATTTATTATTCAACTGAAAAAGTCTCAAATATTTCAAGAGAAATTTATGCATGTGAAATTCATTTGATACATATTTAAAAAAAATTAATTCCTCCTTTCAGGAAATACTGTACAATTTTGATGCAATTCATTTTTTCAAGGTTTCATTCATTCATAGTTTAGATTCTCTCTGTTCCTTTTGTTCAGCCTTTTTTTATACAAGAATAAGAATTGACTCGTAAGTAAGATTTTTCCTAAAGGTTTTTTCCACATTGATGTATTGTAATTCTTTGTTGAAGGTCTCTTCTTGTGACGCAGAAGGAACAAGGAAGTTCACGATCGGTAAGTAGAAAATTTATTGGTATCATGAAAGAGGCAAAGAGAGGGGCATGCTACCCCATTTTCATGCAGGTCTGTACAGGCATAGGAGTCTTTCATCTCGGAAAAGGGAGAAGACTAGAAAAAGACGACCGTTTTAAAGACATAACAGATGCGTGGCCGTTATATAGCAATAGATAATAGGCCTTTCTTTTCGGAACAAGTCAGACACGGCTCATTTCCTCTTTCGCCACATCATTGTATTCGGAGAGTCGCGGGTCCCTTTTTCACTTTCTTTATATCGGAAAATCCACTCATGTATACACGCGCCACGAAAATCATTTATACAAAATTTGATGAGAATCGTTCCAAATTCATTTGGGATAACATTTTATCGTTTTGATAAAATTATGTTTTATCAACACATAAGTTTGATTTTTTCCAACAAGACTATGCAATAAAATATTGCCGGCATTAGAGAACGAAGAAAGAAGAGAAAATTTGTCATTACGAACTTTAGACAAGTGATAAAAAATATAGCGTGATTTTAAGCGCAAACAAAGTGTGCACGTGAGTCGTTACAATTGGGTGTTATCCTTGGTGTTATCTGAAAGACTTAGTTTGACTTGGCTGGGCTCGACGGGGGTCTTTACCCACGATAAGACAACACAATATTACGAATTCACTTTAATGAAAACAGAAAAGGTAATTGTTCGCATGATAAACTGAGTGGAAACTTACATTTCAAATCTTCATTCTTCATCTAATTTCCCTATCACGAGAGTTATTGCTTTATGCATTTGAAAAAATCAAATATCCTCATTTCCACTTCTGGAAATTCCTTAAAATTTAAAATCCCTTAAAATCTTGTAGAATTCTCAAAAATCTCTTAAAATTGCATGAATTCCTTTAAAATTCTACAAAATATCCCGAAATCCCTTAAAATTCCTAGAAACCTCTTGAAATCCCTCTCTAAAACAGTTTTGCAACAAAATTTCTCGAAAATCTCGCCCATAAATTATTATCTCGACCCAGATTGTCTTTTGAATAACTTTAAATTGTAAAAAGTAAAACATAATATCCCTTTGCTAGTAAAAACAAAATTTTAAATTCAGGCTGTAAAGAATAATTGCATTGTCGAGTGGAAAATCATTTTCGACATGTCAGATGCCAGACAAGATAGTCGTTAAAAAAATAGAGGATTCCCAAAGAACATGGGCGCTATTGTCCTCGAATCTAAAATTCAGAGATGATCTTTTTGGTACAAGTCGACCAGTCTTTCTAAACGATCATATCTTATACTGATCTTAACGACTTTCGTGAGGTTTTGTGGATTAGTCGGCTTTCCGAAACATGTCGCATTTAATTTTTCGGACAGGCGTGAGACTACAAGACAATGTCTCTCTAATTTATTATTTTCATCAAATGTCCCCTGGATGAAAGATCATTTTTTTCCTTTTCTCAGGAATGCCGAGTTTATGGTGAATGATAATAATAATAAACAGAATTTCCGGGTACCTGGGGTATCATTAGTTCAGGGGACCTGGATATGCTTTTAGCAGAGTTCTTATTCGTCGTATATATAAGAATACCCCCAGCATCTTTCGCAGGATGTATTAATGAATATGGTGGGTACGATGGGTACCCTCCTCCATTCTACATGACACCCCACGGACCAAGCTGCCGATGTCGGCATCCTTTGATCTCAGGAACGCGGCAAACACAAACAGGTAGAGCGCCAGAGAGACTTCTCGTCCAATCAGAGTCGTGCCGCGGCTCTAAACTCGAGAAAATATGTTCCAAGAGTTTTTAGATTGAGATCCCTGAGATAGCATAGCACTGCCTCCCCCCCTCCTACACCCTTTCCATACAGCATAGCATACCCATACTGTTGGGCCAGTTCAAGAACGCCGAAAGGGGCCTTGCGTTTACCCCCCTCAGATCCTTCATTTAGATTTTATACCAGTTCCCTCGATGGACCTGGGCGGATTTTTTTTATGTTATCTACACGCTCTTAGCTAAACGTTGATGATCAGTAGCGAGACTGACTCTTGCGAGTTATGATCGCAAGGCAGATTAGATGATATTAGATCTTCTTTTAATTGGTAAATGAGAACTTTGGATTCCCTCTTGCTCTGAAAGAATTTTATTGCTATAATTTGCTTCCTAATGAATGTGAAGTGGAAACGATAAACTTTGGATTCCAATTAAGACTGGTGAACCCTTACGAAATCATTGCTAGAAACAACAACTTTTAGGTCCTTCAGTTCCCTTGCTAGAAGCTAATTCTGCTAAAAGCTAATTCAATTCACCTATGAATCGATTTGATCGATGCAAGGAGCAATTCGAGGTAATTATAATAATCAAACTTGATCGAAACATGCCTCGTACAAGATTCTGATCCATATGGGGGGAAGGGGGGCTTGTATAATCGCTGAAGGAGGAAAAGGGTTCCATGGGAGCAACGAAGAAGGCAGAGGATGAGAGGACAAGGAGAGACGAATCGTTCGGTGCTTTCTCGGTAGCTGAACCAAGAAGAGAGGCAGGACCCCCGTCGTGGTCTCCCGCTGGGACCGGTAGCCATCCTCTGTCCCGTTTGTAATACGTATTACACACATATATATATATATACATATATATGTATGGACCGCAACCCACTCGCGCTCACCATTACGATATTAATATTCCGTCCTTAGAGATGATAAATCACTCGCTTCAAAGGACGAGCTGGATAGCGTCACACCTTCCGCCGGACTAACAATCCATCATCTAATTGAAGTTCGGACTGACCTCTGGAGTTACACTTATTGATACACATTGAGTTCCAAGGTGTTCCAATCAGACTGGATCCTGAAATCAGGCCTTGATCGAAGTCAGCTTTAACGGTTGATATTATATTGAAGGAATCCTTCGAGTGATCCTTGATTATTATTTGGTACGAGGAGACTCTAAAAAGTAATATATGGACGAGGAATCAATCATTACTGAGATGTATCTCGTAAAAGTAGTTGAAGCTTTTACGAGCTGTGGACTCATGATGCTATTAACATTTAAGATTTTCCAGTGAATCATTTGTGCAGATAATTAGAGGTAATCGCGTATGAGGAGTTTTAATGAAATTGAAAAAGTAATTATCTTCATATGAGACTTTCTAATAATTGATTGCTTTTTACTTCCGCACAGTGGTTTTAAATTATACATTCTCTTCTTTCCGACTTTAGTAGACAAATAGCGTTGCACTATATTGAGTGTTTCTGTTGTTTTTAAAATAATATTAAAAATCTCTGTGCAGTCGTTCAGGATTATTAATAATTTGCAAATAGTCTTATAGCCTCGACACAAATATAAACCTTTCGCCGCAGTAAAAGTCGGCTTTGGAACTCGAAAATCTCGAATCCACAAGTTCCAAGTTGCGCCTCTCTCACGGCACTCGAGATCCTACAAGACCACTTCCTCCGCGGTAGAACTTTTTAAAAAAGAGCAGGAGCCCCCAACAGCGCAACTAAAATACCTCCATGGTGAGCGAAGGATTCCCCTGCTGTGTGAAGAGAGGCTCTTTTCGTACGAAACCGTCCGCTGGTTTTCTCATAGGCTATATAGGTACAAGTGTAGGGTATATTTTTAATAAAACCACACGCAAAGTGCCACACGATTTATTCTTTATTTCTTTTCCAGAAGCTGAGCACTCGAGGAAGTCGTGAAAGAATGGGTTATCGTTTCGAGACTCTCAGTGTGGGTTTTGAAAAAATCAAACTCATATTTGGAATCATCTTTAAAACCTAAAATCCGGAAGCTGGGACAATCTCGATGACTGGATGCACCTCAAGATATGGTCCAGAGAATTTTACAAGAAAACCAGAGCAAATCGGAATCTAGGACCGATCGGGACGAATGAGATTAGGCGTATAACGAGGTCCTTTGGGATTTTCGTGAGCTTTTGATTCACGTTGAGCAGGTATTTTTTTGAAGCGTATTTAATCGCCGACTTTAGTTCTGTCCGCCTTTTTCTATTCATCTATGTCCTTCTTCTTGACCTACCCCTCTTTTCCTATTTCCCTCCTTCTCTTTTTTCCTTGATTTTCTTGCGTCTTTATATTCGAGAAGAACAAGGAAAAAGTGAAAAACGAGAAGGCTTAGGAGGAGGAGGATGAAGGTAGGACCTGAGTGGGGAGATCCTTCGTGTGTGGTCCCTGCACGAGAGGTGTCTTGTGTGTGGTATATTTAACAACTAAACTGTCTTAAGATAGTCCGGCCTCTGGGGGTCGTCCATATATTATGTAACGCTTTCAGGGACCCTCCATTGAAATCTTAGATATCCTTGGACAGCCCTTAAATCTTGCAAAATTCCTTGAAATCCCACGAATATCGATTAAAATAACTTCAAACATTTTGAAATTCTCTGTGTGAAGACTTTAAAGAATATCAAGAGATTTCATAGATTTTTAAAAGATTTTAAAACTTCTTAAAATTCTTCATTTTCTATTTACATCTCTTGAATCTAGATAAAAATATATTTAAATTCTATTTATATTGTACGTTATATTATAGTCAAAATTTACATGGAATTATTTTTCTTAGCAGAGTGAAAACATTGTATTTAGAGCAAAAAATCAGTTTATTAATGAAAATAACGTATCAATTATGAGGGAGGGGAGGAGTCTAAAAATCGTCAAAGAAAATCGTATATTGATAAATGGACAACCCCCGGTTGAGGACCACCTGAAAGATGATTGGGATACATTCTTATCATATTATCTGACCCCCTACCCCTTGGTTCCCTACTTTGTTCTATTTTTCAACTACATTCCACTTCCTCTTACAATTTTATATTTAAATTTCACAGCTAAATTCGTCGACTGTTACTAAAGAATTAATTATTTGCTTCACTTTCATTTGAGATAAAACATTCAAATAAATTCCAAATACTAATAATAATAGCGATCTCGTTCTACGTGCAAAACACGTGATGGTTCCTTATCAGAATTAAATGTTGAAACGATGCTAGGCCTGATGGGTGTGTTGTATAATTGACACACAAACGCACATGAAGTTGAGAGTAATTTTATCATTCTATCAGATCGTGCTGTGTAATCGCACTTGATTGCACAAACACAAGTCTGAGATCAAGAATATGATTATTCATTGAATCACACTAAGATCTCCTAAAAATTTTATAAACAAAAAAATTCCGCGAAGAGAGTCACAGTTACAAATTTGGACAAACAAACCAAATTTGCACAAACACAAGTCTGAGATTGAGAATGATTATTCATTGAATCACACTGCGACCTCTAAACTTTATGCACGAAATAATTCCGTGGAGAGAGTCACAGCTCGAAATTTTCCATGATTTTGGGAATCAGCCTATCGAGTGGAAATACTGTTAAAAATCAACTTCCTTTGACCGCCCATTTGTTACAAGTTTGCTTTCATTAAATCCGAGATGCTTTTAACAGATGGAAAAATATGTCCTTTATCAAAGGAGGCAAACATCCGACAGAAAAGGATATCTTCGCATCGACAAGAATGCCTAACGAGTGCTACTGTTCGGTTTCGAGGATGGAAGAAATCAAAGTCGAAAAATTGTATGTGGAGAAAAAACGTCGGCAGACCTTTGCAAGGGAGGATGAGTTTCTCCAATGTGGGAGGTCCTCTCATTCCCGTCCATGAAAGTTCGAATCATTTGTCAATGCGGGTCCAGTTTAACAATTCGTTTCACCGACACCGTGTTCCATGCTGGCTCAGTCTTCCACGGCGGAACTCTATTCATTCAGAAACCTTGTGGGGTATGATGTGTCCTACACTCAAATTTTTTTTCCGAGTCGAAAACGAACCGGGTGTGAAATCTGTGATTAATTATCGACTTTCGTAGGCAGGTTGGATCGAAGATTAGAATCCTCTTCGGGTATTTCCTTCAAGGACAGAGGTCTTGATCGAATTTCAGGACACTCGATCATTCTCCTACCGCTTCGATAATTTTTTCTCCAAATGGCACTAAAAAGCAAATTTTTTTTACCGAAAGGGTTATTGTCACTCTCGTCGTCTCAGCTTGTTGACAGGAAAGCGAGCAGGAAAAGAAATATATTCCCATCAGGCATAAAAACCTGAGCAAACATTTCGGCACCTTTTATTGCTTCGAGAATACAATTCGCAAATATTTTTCCTCTTACAAAGAGAAATTCTGATGGGGAGAGTCTGAAAATTCTGATGTTTGGAAATGTTGGAATTCTTTGAGAAGAAAAACGATCCCCTAGGGGACCTAGGGTATAAGCCTTAGCCCTAACACAATGATCTCGACAATAACAATGTTTTCTTTTAACCTCAGATTAGCAGAGTAGCTTACACTGAACTATCTGTTGAATGAAATAATGATCGACTTTGAAATAGTTTTTTTTCTTTTTTAAAAAATTTTTTTCTATATTCTTGGGTAAATTTTATTGTAGACTGAGATTCTAGAGATGAGATTGGAAAGGGGGTTCACTGGACCCCAGCCGACTTTGGTTACCTATATTTGACGACCGGCGCCAGGGGCCTATTAAAAATGATGCTTAAAGAACGAATTATGGAAATGAAGTTGAGGCCCTCTAGGTTCCCATATTACAGGCGACTTAGTTCGTCCGCGTTGAAATTACAGGCTACCTCCCACTTTTCTAGAGTCCGAAGCCCCTCGGGATAAAATATTCTACTCTGATTTTCGAAATTAAGGACCGTGCCCTCCAGCGCAATCAAACTGGATATAAAAAGCTTTGACTTCTTGGTTTATTTTGAAACTATTTTTAAAAAATAACAATGGATTATTGTAAAATAATCTTTTTGTCCAAATTTTTTTTTGTTCATCTTTATTTGTCTTACGCACCCTGAGTTAATATCACTTTAAATGCCTATACTCAAAATAGTTCTGATTAGCATAACCAGGAAACAGTGTTAAATATCCTTTACTATAAATTCTGGTATAAATTTATATTAAGAAATAAAAATTAAATGAGCTATTCTTGATTTCAGGTGAACTCAAATGGACCCCAGTGTAGCATCTAAGGGTGAATAAAACTTCGGGATGGAGGCTAGTAAACTAGAACTTTGTTGCTTCATTGGAGAACCCTTCCAAAAAATAATCGTATGTAGAGAGAAACACACAAGGAGGAAATGTGGGACAGATTTATGCGGGTTGAAAAGGTCGATCGGTGGCTTCTTGGCAGGAGTTCCCTGCATTGTAGCTAATTGCGCCCCACGTTCTTAAAAATATGGACCGTGGTGGTCTATTGTCCGGTCTTGACAGTCTCAACTGGTTTACTCATTCGAGTTTCTGGACTCGGTGCATCTAAATTCTAAAAGTTTACTGCCACCTACAAACGGATGTGGGACAAAAGCGAGGGTGTGTGGACTTCTAGACTGAAAGGAGAATCCGTTTTTGCTGGAAGGAAAGGTCGGTCCATAACCAAAACATTCATTGTTCCGTTTATGGTCTGTTTTGGGTTCCCTGGGACCTCCATGAAAGACGAAGGACATTGTCGAACGACACGAAACACTTGGTTTCACTTCTATTATACACGTGCTGCTACGCGGTGGTCCAGCTCTACATCCTAAAAAAAGAACGGACACGGAACTTGAAACCAGCAACCATGGAATCGAGTAAGTTTCACAAAGCTTCCGATCCCAGCTATCTTTGCTCTGAAATTAAGTAGCAATAATATTTTCTTTGCGCAACGGTTAATTATCTGCACTGTATTCAATCGACTGGCTGACTAATACTTTGATTTACTGCACAAGTTTGTACCTCGTGATTATAGTCAGATGAATTACCAGTCGGAATTAATCTTTGCTGGTAGCGCTTCGTATTACTTTGTGCCAGCCACGACTAAGTGGAAAAGGTAAAGACTATATAAAATATAAAGACAGTCATTCTGCGGCAACTGGAAACTCGGGATCTTGAAACCGCAATACAAGGCGTGTAGAAAAAATGGTTTCTTTCAAGTGGATAATTCTCGAAATGTTTCTATGATTTCTCTTATTCTTGAATGGGCCAACAACGGCAAATCCTTTGGTGACCTTTCAATCGTTGGAAGGGGAAATCCGGCACGAGCTTCCACTTCGGAGAGACAGGATTCTCTGATTCGTCGAGGAACATTCCCACGTGGGACAGGGTGCGCAAGGATGCGGGCCAAAAATATGCAAATATCGCGGCTATTTCTCATTCTTAGGGCCTGTCTTTTGCCTAAAACCCACTTGCAGCAGGGTCCCATGCGCATAGACTACTATAGAGCGGGAATCGTCATTACCATACACGTCGTAAATGAAACCTGTCTCACGTACCCCCTTTGAATACAATGCACAATCACACCCCAGCTTTGCCCTCTCAGTCGCCCCCTTTTTCACCGGCGTCTTGTTATCCTTCCTCCCAGTCCCGCGGGACTCGAAACCGACATCCAAATTCTGCCAACGGTCCTGCTTCCGGATACCGGTTTTCCACATCCTGGCGCGGGACGTTTTGGCCGAGAATGGGGCACACATCTGAGAGTCTTTGTCTAGATGAGATTAGAGACGTTCAAATGACTCAGGGAGCCAATATAACGGTCCTGCTAGGTTCATAGGTGATCAACTTCTCTTTTTACCGAGGTCCTTCCAACGGACGTAGACTCGATGGGAATCTGCGAGGAACTCCTTTAAACCAGGACGAAGTTGTCTTCCGAAACTGGAAGACTTTATAGTTAGATGACAAGCTGGACTTCGAGCTGGAGTTTCAATTCCAGATTTTGAACTGGTTCGTCGGTTCGAACCGTTAGTATCAGGGGGAAAACGTTCCCGAATCGTCATCGCTAATTCGATATCAACTCTCTCCTATACGAAAATGAATAAAAAATATGTATAAAAAGATTGTATAAAAAGTATGGCGGTTAATTTACCGTGAAATTTACGTTACGCTTAACATCCTCCGACCCCTTACTTTCTTCTCCTCCTTCCTTGGATTTGGAGACTCCCACACTCTGAATGCTTTGCTCGATTTTTGCGCAATGCTATTGAAATCCTGCGGGTCACAATGTAGCCAAAGGAACCGGGAGAATCCTACGTCTATGTAGAATCTGCCAGTACCTGCGACCTGAGATAATCCCATCCTGGGACCATCGGGGCATTATTCCTCTGCTCTGCTATGCTCCCCCATGGACTTTGTAATACCCTACCAGGGGAGTCGCGCATTCATTGTCACACTCAGTCACAGTATAGCGAATTTCATCTCAGATTTCGAAAATTGCTGGAAAAAGGGGACGTCTACGAAAGGAAAACTGAAGACCAAATACCAATACGATGTACGTATTGGTCTCCATGGGGGAATCCTCATGGGGCGCTTTGTCCCCAAGTGCGAAGATAAACATTACCGGTCGAGATTCCGATTCTTATTCGTATTTCCGAACGACAAAGACATTTTTGTAGAGATGGATGAGTGGAAAAGGTCGGTAGGGGAAGGGGATGAGACATTGATGCTTGCACCCCAAAGACCAAATATCCCAAGACCTAAGTAAAGACGTACGATCTTTAGAAATCGAGAAATTCTACTTTTATAACTTTTTTTTGATTGATTTGAACTTTGATGTTGGATGTTTAGTTGTTGGAGAAGTTTAATATTTATCTCATTTTTAAAATCTTGATTTTTTTCTCTCGCAATGTGCAAGGTTATCAAAGTGTTCCATAAATAAAAAAATTCTTTTTTTAGAATGATATCTGTATCGCAGCAATGAAATATGATGAGTTTGACACTGATAGACGCTTTCTGTTTTGTTAGGCAAAACAGAAAAAAAGTTATCTTCGTATGGAGAAAATTGTCTTTCATCCTTCAGAAATGCGTGATATGCTAATAGAGGACGTAAATCGAATTCGCTGTTTTTCCTCTCTTATCTTGTCCCTTCCTTCTCGACAAGCCGCGTCGGATCTTCTCTTCGACCTTATCGGGTCGGGTTCGCGTATGCCGTCGATCTGGCTTAATTAATAAAATTCAAGGACACACGGTTTGAGGTTTCTCGTTCGTTGAGTTGAAAATGATGATTCAGGCAGACGGTATACGCGTGGGTCCACAGTATAAAATTACACCACTCGACAGGTATTCGAGTAAACAAATTTGAGCGCGTATAACGTTTCTCGATTATACTTTACGCAAGAAGTGTATGTTACACTTTTTCCATTATCAGGGGAAACTTTTTTATCATTTTTTCCCTATGAAATCTGCACGTCTTAGATGACTTATGATACAGTAATTTTACAAAAGATTTAGGGATCCGTCCTTCGTCGATTTTGTCAGATTTTTCAATTTAAAAACCACTAATGGAAATATCTTCAAAAATGAACGTTTAGAGTAATTGAAATTTTTTTAACTTTCTCTAGAAATGAAGAAAGTGATCATGAATATTTTGATGGTAACCAGTGGGGAAACTATATTAGAAAAAGTTTTTGGAACGTTTCTAAGATCGTTTTTCCCACTAGGAAATGCAGTGTGTCACCAATTGTCATAAAATAACTTGTCATTGAAAAGTGTGTCATGTCATGTGTCCAATAAGAATTGATTTAAGATTACTGGGTAAAATTTCTAATTCAGCAACACAGGCTTGGACGTTATCTCGGACGAATCCCTAGTGGCACAGTCTAGACAAGAAGTAAACAAAAACATGGTCCACTTACCAACGGCTGACAAGCCGGCTCAAAGAATCTTTTGTTGCAGAATTGTCTTCGTTTCTTCTAAGCACACTTAAGCACAAACCAGAACGAATATTCTCCCCGACGAATTTCTCCTCGTCAATATTGCCTATAATCGCGCCACGTGTTCACGAAAAAACCAAAGAAATGTTCACCAATTGCGAAGAATAACTTTTGAAGATAACTCTTCGTATAGTTAAAAATGATAAAACTGAGTAATAGTCCTTATATTTTTAAAACTTGTGTTCTTCTCTCACTAAATCAGAATTTGTGTATTTATCCTGAATCACAGTGGGAGGGATTTTGATATGAAATCGAAATAAGTCCTGATCGATTTTCAATTCTTTGTTGTTAACTAAATTTGTGAGTGACACGTGTTTCTCACTTTAAATGTGCGTAGAATGCACATGCACTGTGTACTCACGATCGTGAGTTTCGAGAGGATCGAACCGCTGGTTTCCAAGGATGGGTTCGAACTGAGGCCTCGGAGAGGGCCCTTGCGAGTCCCGGGCTCTAGTGTGGGTTTTCGGTTCGTTTTTCTTTTTTTTTTTCAGGGTCGACGGTGTGGCGTTTGCAGCCATGGGTCCCTGGGCCCCGGGAGGCGATCTTCGCAGAGTGGGGGCCCCTAACCACACTTAACCCCCCACCACACGACACCCCTCATCCTCAATCCCCTCTCTTGGGCACCCAGCAAAGGAAGAATATCCTTTTGTGCCTGTTGCTGCGTAAGAACACGTGCGTGTCTAATACCAACACATCTCGACACTCCTTGTGGATGCTACCAAGTTCGAAGACTAAACTTGGTCTCCGATTCAACCGAGCTAGAAAGAAAATCTTCGGTACTAGTCGTAGGCACTGAGGTACTCAAATTTGAGAGGGTTGAAGTTTCTGGTGTCTAGATTGACGATTTTTTTTTTAATTTATTAGAATAAGAATATCGAAAAACAGTTTCCAATGTTCCCAAACACACAAAATTTTTATTTATTTACCTGCAGCAGAAATTTCGTAGAATTTAAAGGAATTTCAAAGGATTTATAGTGGTTTTAGGGAATTTAAAGGGAAAAAAAGAATAAAGGACTTTAAAAAATTCTAAGGGTGCTATAGGGAACTTAGGAACTTTTTTTTGATCTTCATAATCCAATATATAAAAAATAATGAATAAAAATGTGCGTCAAATTAGATAAAATTAATTCGAGTAAATTGATATCTTCATTGGTCCATTCTGAAGAAAAAAAATCACTGTTTATTATTATTTGTTATAAAAAATTAAAACCGTCAGGCCGATGATTCAGCAGTTTTATAAATTTTCTCGAGACAATGATTTGTCTGATGAAAAGAGTGAATTATTTAACTCAAATAAGCCTTGGTTCAAAACCGAGATACTTTTTTCTGAAATATTCCGTGAAGGGAGCCTTTACTTCTTTAGACCCCCTCTTGGGGTGGCGGAGGGTTCACTTAGAGTGTGACTTACATTCACAAGGGGCTGGAAAATCACGTGCCAAGGGCGAATAGGGAAATCGAAAATTAAAAAACAGTAAAATATTTGGATTTTTTTTTAAATAAAACATTTTATGATCAATAATATCAATTTTTTATTAGATATTGGATAAAGTGGAAGATGCTGCAGATACTTCCCATTGGAAGTTATTCGATAAATTTTATCTTATTATTATCTGTGAGAGATTTTACAGTTTAGAATGTTTTCGCGATTTAAAATCATTCAACAATAAATATATACATATCTAAGTAAATAAATATCGAATAATTTTTATTAAGAACGTCATAATATTTCTTAAGCCCGAACAATGCAAAAAATTGTCGTTCTTCTGGGGTGAATGACAAAAGAAGAAAGGAAAATGAAACTTCTTGAGCGCATGTGTATGAAATAATGTAGGGATGCACGCGCGATAGTGTATTAGGGGCATTGAGAATCATCCTAATATGCCTTGAGAAGACGCGGACAAATCTGCCCCCTGCTTTGAATGCATTTCACACATACATATGTATACATGTGTGAGAATTTCACATATGCGTGGATCAGAATTTGTACGCTGCGCTCCTCGTAAGATCGACTTTCATCGGAGACTTAAGCCGGTGAGAAAAGCTCGATAGTTCGATTTTTAATCCTCGAACAATGCACAGTTATAGTCATTTTGAAAAGGGGATTACGATGGATTTACTCCTCTCGTTTCTCAACGATAAAGAACTTGATTGACGTGAAATCGTATCACGATTGCAAAGAGAGAAAAGTAATTTGACGTGGGTTGGTCTAATTGTCCGGTACCTTTCTCTCCTATTTGAAGCGATAAATAATTATTTACGCCTCTTAAATTTATTTAACTAACAACTATGGTCTTTTTGCTAAAAAGATTCAAGAGATATATGGTAACATCGCTTTTTTTTTAGATAGGCTTCTGATTTCAGAATGATGAAGATGAAGGGAAGAGAAATTCCTTGAGGATAAAACCGAGAAGAGAACTTCACATGTGAAGGAATAAAGCAAAGGTCGTTGGAAAGGCCGATTGTTTACCTATTGTTAGCCTTGCGGATTTTAAGAGAGACGAACCTTGTGCCCACAGTTTGTTGATTCATTAAATGATTATCATTCGTTGCACAATCTCATGATAGAATATTTCATCTTCAGATGTTTCAGGGAATGGAATCTGGACTTAGCTGAAAGCAGATTGAAGTTTAAAATATATAATTATAGTTTTCATGTGGAGTGAATGCCTTTGATGTTTGGATAATGAAGGAAGGGATCAGAATTCAGAAGCACATGTTTTCGGTCAGTCTTTTATCTGAGAAAATAATTTCGAGAATCCGAGCTGATTCGAAACGATTAAATGACCGCAGTTCTGCTGTGATAGGTTGAAAAGCCTTCTCTATCATGGTGGTCCCAATTAGGTCACCAAGAATGCCGAAAAGAGTCAAATTACTGGCTCTTGTTCTTTATTGACGAAACGTTGTTCCAGCTTCCATGGTATGTTAGGTTTAACTACCCGTAGCATTTTCTGTCAGTTATGAAGAAGATTTTCTTTCCACGTGGGTTAGAATGGTTAGAATCGTAGTGCCATTCGTCTTTCTCTTCTCATGATGACTTGACGCCATGAATTTAATTTATCTTCGGCATTCGCATTCCTCCACAACCAAGCATTCAACGGGACACTTTCAATTGTCTGCTGCAAAAAGATTTGCATAAATTATGAAGCATGAAACTGTGTATTTGAAACTGTGTATTTGAAACTTTGTATTGAAGCATCTGGTACTTTTTATGAAAATAAAATAAAAATTCATAGTTTTTCACTTTGTTTTTGTTTCACTCAATTTTAATCACTCTTATGTTTGTATGATTTCAGTTCTCAGTGCTAGACGAAAATTTTCGAGGACGCGACCGGAAACGAAGACAATCGGTGGGTCCAATCTCAGGCGAATCGGGCTCTGTTTCCGTGGTTTTTTCCTCCGATAAAAATCCGGTTTACGAAACCTTGAGCTCTCGTTCTCAGGCGTTGTTCGTGTTCGTGGGAGATCATGAGGACACGTATAGGTATATTGTATACAAGAAGAGCGTTGGCTCATGTAAGTTAATATTTCTCTGTGTAAAATCAGGTGCACTGTCTATACGATTATGTACATTGTACAATGATAACTCTATAAATATCTTCCAATGTCCACAATAATGTTTAGCGACATTCAGTGCGAGCAAATATTTTTATACATATTCAATTATATACAAATTTAATGTTGTTTGTAAAAAAAAAAGGCTTTTCCGATGACATCAAATGAGATTTGTGTTGATTACCAATCCTTATCAGAAGATCTCGAAAAGAGTGCTGACATTGAAAAATTAACAATTCTTAGTTTTTTTTACACGTTTTTCCTCGTTTCAAAATACAATAAAACTATACAAATATTTATTATGGCTTATAAAAAAAGTACTTTAGTAAAAACATGATTTTTCTGGATCACCTGATACTGATACTCAGGGAATTTTTTTTACTAATTCAAATGTGGAGAGTGTAAATGTATTCAGTTTGAAGGAGTCATCATAAAAAAAGCCATACAATGATCTCACATTTTATCTCTTGTATGATAACGCTATAACAAGTGTTAGAACTGAATAATCAATTTGTGTAATATTGAAGAACTTTGGAAGAGTCTACTGTGTTTTAAGCGTGGGACAGAACGGGCTCCGGAGGCTGCGTGCTCTGCTGGGGGCGGCTCACTTATCTTTTTTTCTCCCTCTCTTTTCTTCTTTCTTCAGTTCGTCTTTCTTTCTCTTCTCTCTCTATTCACTCTCCATCATTCCTTCTCTTTTCTTCTTTTCTATCCTTTTCTCACAGACTCGGCGCGGCGGCCCAAGGCAGGATTCATCGAGCCTGAAGCTGAAGGACCCTGTTGATGCGTATAAGAAAAAGGGACTTGAAACGTGTGCGTATTTTACACGCGAGAGCAGATGTGTCTGTGCAGAATTGGGGTTGAAGGGGGGGGGGGGGGGGGAGAGGGAAGAGAGCAACAGGTGGATTTGCGCGCTGTATATCAGTAACATACATCTGTGAGCACATTTGTTTATTGCAGGCGTCTGTTAATTAAACTTTACTTTAATTTAGCACTTATCCGTTATTTTACACTTCTAAGAATTTTTACGTCATGTTTTCTGGCCTGGAATACTCATTTGTATAATACCATTTGTCTAATACCATTTGTCGAATACCATTTGTATTTTTTACTCTTTGGGATTCTGTTTAAATCTGATTTGAGAAGATATTTTTTTCATCTAAAATAGGAAATAAATCTTCGTTATAAATGAAAAAGCTTGAAGATCGCATGTTCTTTCAAAATGCAGACAATACGATGCATCAACAATCTGTCAAAAAGCAGTTCCGTAATCTCATTTTTTATACTGGCAGAAGTGGGACCTTCCAAAAGAAGCGAGTTCTTTCTCTGATGACTACACTCCTCTCTCTCGTATCCTTTCCAAGATTCTATGCTCAGCAGTAAACCCTGAATAGGGATCCCAAGGGCGCCTACGTAATCCCGCCCGCCATTGTGGAGACGCCAACCAGTTTTTTTCCAGAACCTTTTTCACGCTCTTTTCACCAACTTCCAGCGTGCATGTACCACACACACATAGAAAATTTATTAAACTTGTGTGATCGCATATCCATTGTTGGAAGAACTTTATCTTTGACCCTTTGCTTTTTTCTTCACTGAAAAAAGATACCAGCACCGTAAGAGCCGGATTTTTCCTTTCATAGAGGATCTTTTCTTAAACTCCGGGTATCAGTCCATAGGGGGGAAAAAATTGTCTTTTTTTTTTTAAATTTTTTATAAAAAGTTCTTACAGTTTTTATATTTAACTGTCAAAATTTAAAAAAAATAAACTTTCTTGGACATTTTTAATTTTGAAGAAATATTTGGGAATAAAATAAATAATAAAGTCCTAAAGGAAGATTGAGTCGTTTACTTGTCACGTGCAGGCAGCTTTTAAAACTATTCTTTTGCATTATAGGTCAAAAATTCTTGATGTGCTCCGTAGGATCAAAGAAGAGGCCCCTTTTGTCTGAATTCATTTGAGAGATCTCGCCGGTGGCTGGAAAGGATTTTACGAGAAGCAAAAAGGAGGGTAATTGAACGTCAAAACAGTATTCCTCCTAGGGTTAATATATGTAAGCGCTGGTCGGAAATTATCAAAGGGCCTGGAGGCCCCCTTACCAGTCACGCTGAAGACGGGAGCCATGGGAGATGCTATCTGTGGCCACCACCCGCCTTCGTACCTTCGCCCTCACTTTATTTCATTCAGATCATTCCTCTCGTGCTGGAGTTACAACGGCTGAAAAGTTCTACAAAATTGAGATAATAAATGACCCATTGACATACCAATATTTCTATCCGACTGAATCCGATGTATTAAAAAAGATTCTGAATGATTGAAAAATCGTTCTGAATAAGGCTCGGATTCATTCGGATTGAAATGTTAGTTCGGATTGGTTTCGGATTAATTCGTATTGGAAGCCAGATTGAAACTGTTTGGTTTGGATACGATGAAGAATGATTTAATTGAATTCATTTATATTTAATCCATTTTAATTTAAGTTTACAAGTGAATAAAATTTATTTTTTGTTTACAGAGCCGCAAAGGTTGAAAAAAAACAAAGATCCAGATCACATCTTCTCTTTTTCCAGTCATCCCATCTTTGACAATAAACTTTTTATCTTCTGGAACCAAATTGCGGTCCAAAAACCTTCAAGTTGGTACCCACTAGCTACCTGACTGCCTCAGATTCGACTGCGAATCGAATTTTAAGATTTACGGGTCCAAACCAGGTCAGCTTGAGAGGGTTTGGTTTCGTTATGGAGTTAGGCCCTCTCTAAGGCTCTGTTTTTATTTTCTTTTGTAGGCAACCGACTCGCTGGGGGTCTCGAGCACTTTGTAGAGGTCTTAAAAAATAGTTTTTAATAATCCCTTTGACCTGCCGCAAAGTTTCGGAGAATTATATAATTCTACAGTTGAAGAGTATTTTTATTCAGTTTAAAAAATATTCGATAGGCTACAATCAATAATCCTCAAATATTAAGGTAAAGCGACTAAAGTAATTTTTAAACTTGAATAATACATATAAATCCTATTCGAAATTAGTTTTCTTTAATCGTTTTTATATAACTATTAACTTCAAAATAATATACAATTTAAATATTATGTATTATTCAATAATAATCAAATTTTTCCATTTCTATTTGTAAAATCCTTTAAGAATACCATCATTAATATTCAAATGAAAATTTGCGCCATTTCTAGATTATTGTTTACAATGCTGCCAATCGATAGATTTTCCCTTAGACTTGCAAAAATTTAATTACTATAAAATCGTTATAAATCTTTAGTAATTGTAAATTTTATAAAGGTACTAGTTATTTAATTCAAATATTTTTAATGTTTTGTACCTTAATTTTGTTGTAGGAATAAAGAAAATGTTGGTGATTTCCTAACTTTTATTTTGTTAACCTGGTAGCAGTAGTTCATTGTTTATGTTAATCAGCTTACTTCTCACTGCAAAGGTTGGAGAACGCGTCGCTAAATATTTTACCGAATCAATTCAATTTAATTCAGATTTTCTAATCCGTAGTACCGCACCTTTCACGAAAATAGTGACCAATCAGTAATTCTGATGAAAAAAATCATGATAACGATCTGGTGTAGTTAGAATCGAGATTGTTCGTCTTTTTTTTTTTCTCGCGACGGTCATAGCATTGTTAGAAATCGGAGCAATTTGTGTAACCAACAGGTATAATAAGCCTGACATTTATTCAACATTGTATTGTTTTTCTGCCGTGTTTTTCGTTATTAATCCACAGTAATTGCTAATTTGCATAGAGCTACTTTTATTTGCTTAGAACATTTTAAAAGTTTTGTGTCAAATTCGTTTGTAGAGACTTCTGGAAACCGAGGAAATTGTACGTAGTACATAACTTTTTTTTTTTTGTTAATCTGGCAACAGTGGTTCATTGTTTGTGATAATCAGTTCACTTCTCGCTGCATCGGTTGAAGAACGCGTCGCGGTTTTCGCTAAGTATTTTACCGAATCAATTCGATTTAATTCACATTTTCTGATCGGTAGTGCTGCGCCTTTCATGAAAATAGTGACCAATCAGTAATTCTGATGAAAAAAATCATGATAACGATCTGGCGTAATTAGAATCGAGATTGTTCGCCTTTTTTTTCCTCGCGACGATCATAGCATTGTTAGAAATTGGAGCAATTTGTGTAACTAACAGGAATAATGAGCATGCCATTTATTCGACATTGTATTGTTTTTCTGCCGTGTTTTTCGTTATTAATCCGCAGTAATTGCTAATTTGCATAGAGTTACTTTTATTTGATTGGAACATTTTTAAAGTTTTGTGTCAAATTCGTTTGTAAAAACTTCTAGAAACCGAGGAAATTGTACGTAGTACATAACTTTTTTTTTTTGTTAATCTGGCAACAGTGGTTCATTGTTTGTGATAATCAGTTCACTTCTCGCTGCATCGGTTGAAGAACGCGTCGCGGTTGTCGCTAAGTATTTTACCGAATCAATTCGATTTAATTCAGATTTTCTGATCGGTAGTGCTGCGCCTTTCACGAAAATAGTGACCAATCAGTAATTCTGATGAAAAAATCATGATAACGATCTGACGTAATTAGAATCGAGATCATTCGTCTTTTTGTTCTCGCGGCGATCATAGCATTGTTAGAAATCGGAGCAATTTGTGTGACCGACAGGTAAAATGAGCTTGCCATTTATTCGACATTGTATTGTTTTTCTGCCGTGTTTTTCGTTATTAATCCGCAGTAATTGCAAATTTCATAGAGTTATTTTTATTTGATAAGATCATTTTTAAAGTTTTGTATCAAATTCGGTTGTAGAAACTTCTAGAAACCAAGTAAATTTTGCGTATTCCATAACTTTTTTTTTTGTTAACCTGGCAACAGTGGTTTATTTTTTGTGTTAATCAGTTCACTTCTTGCTGCAGGGGTGAGAGGGCGGATCTCGGATGACGCGATTTTCGTTATGTATTTTGTCGAATCAATTTGATTTAATTAAGATTTTCTCATCGGTAGCAACATATCTCTCACGAAAATAGTGACCAGTCAGTAATTCGGATAACAGTTTTCAATGAATTCGGAAAAAAAGTATGATGTCGAATCGGACGTACTAAAATCGAGATCGTTCGTCTTTTGTTTCTAATGGCGGCCATTAGCATTGTTAGAAATCGGAGCGATTTGTCTGACCAATAGACAAAATAAACTTGTGATTATTTTCATATATTTGATATTATATTACTTTTCTATCGTGTTCTTCGTAAAAATCGTGAAAAACTACGCCGATTTATGATAATATTAATCGTTTTTACCGTCATTCAATATCGGAATGTAGTCGCAAATTGGACGCTTTCTTCGGGAGTGATTGTGCAGTGAAACCAGTGTTTATGGATTATCAAGAGAAGTTGGTCTAGGACACTGGAATTCAAGGTAAAGTTATTCATGTAATCTTGAATATCAATTTGATGGCGAAAATCATAATATATGTCAACGTGTAAGTAGAAAAAAATCTCACTGATTTTGGTCGTTTGACCGCCAAAAAATTTAACCTAAAAAAATATTAGATTTGTTAGCTGCACTTGCTGTCCTTTTTTTTCTACGTCCGTTTATTTTGCACACATATACATATATTAATTAATATGTAAATTTAAGATTTATGTAATTGCATCGCATTTAAATACAGTCTAAACTTGAAAGATTGAATACAAAAATAACCTTTAATATTAAGTATCTACCAAGAATTGAAGTTATTAGGGTTATTAGATAAAACATTAAATATGAGATATACTTTAAGAAAAAATTTTATCATAAATATGTTGCTTTTTCCATTTTCAATAATTATATTTCTTTCAGGACTGAATGATGGACAGGACATAGCGAGCCACTGTATATATTTGGCTATTTTCTCTGAGGAAGAGCTGAATGCAAAAGTGAGTAATTTTTAGAGATTCTCTTCTGCCTCATAAAATATGAAGGCCGGTTGTAATTTATGTTTTATTTAAAATCACGTAGTGACGTCAACGAGTGCAAAATCATTTTGCACATTCCTAAATAGACTACAACATATCGAAGTCTTGAAGTATTCAATAACATTTTTCGTTTAGGAACTATTTTTCTTTACCTCACTTAAACTTGAAGTTTATTATATTGGATTATATTTCTATATGAAGGCGCAATCACTAACGATTTTTGTTGTACATCTAATTCAGAATTCAGTTAAATTCATTTTATTAGTTCAATTATTTTATCTCTGAGGAAATAAAAAATCTGAACTTTCTAACTTTCTTTCACTTATGAATATCTATTATCAGAAATGATCGGTTAATAATCAAACTATAATCTTGTAATTTATTAGATTGGTATGTTTTGTGAGAGTTTTAATCGTGGTATTTGAAATTATATTCCATCTTCTTATATCTCAGCACAATCTCCTTCCGCTTCCTCTTGCACTAACTACCAATATATCAAATGCTTTTACTAACAAAAACTAACATCAATTTTTTACTGTATATAAACAAGAGAAGATTTAAAGATTTCTTTAATTTGTTCTAAATATTTTTTTTTTAATTTTATAACTTTTTATGTTTCTTAGAAAGTATTTTTTGGTCAGAGAATTTCACGTCTTTAAGAAAATTTATCATTTTAAACTTTAAAGCACTAAAAATTAACATATCAAACACATTTACTCACACAAACTAACATTTTCTATATTTCCTTTATAACATAAAAAAGATTTAAAGATTTTTTCAAAATATTTTTTTTTTGTAATTTTAATAACTTCTTATGATTCCCAGAAAATATTTCATGGTCAGGGAATTTCGCATCTTTAAGAAAATTTGACATTTTAAAATTTAAAGCACCAAACTAACATCGAACACTCTTACTAACACAAACTAACATTTCCTATTTTTTCCTGTATAACCTAAAGATTTAAAAATTTTTTCTAACTATTTGTTTTTGTAATTTTAATAACTTCTTTGATTCCCAGAAAATATTTCATGGTCAGGGAACTTCGCGTCTTTAAGAAAATTTATCATTTTAAACTTTAAAGCACTCAAAATTAACATATCAAATACATTTACTCACACAAACTAACATTTCTTATTTTTCCCTGTATAACCTAGAGAAGATTAAAGATTTTTTCTAACTATTTGTTTTTGTAATTTTAATAACGGCTTATGATTCCCAAAAAATATTTCTGGGTCTAGGAATTTCGCGTCTTTAGAAAATTTTACGTTATAAAGCTATAGTTATATTAACATACCAAATATTTTTACTAACACAAACTAACATTTCCTATTTTTTCCTGTATAATCGAAAGAAGATATAAAGATTGTTTATAAACATTTTTTTTGTAAATTTTGATACATTTTTTATATTTCCAGAAAATATTTCTTGGCCTGGGAATTTCGCGTTTTTAAGATTTCACCTTATAAAGCTGTAGTTATATTAATTGCGTTTTTGTATTATTGTTTTGAATTTATTAGGAATAAATTGCTATCTTTGTTCAATTTTTAAACATTATTTTTAATTCAAAAGTAAAATATTAATTTATAACGGTTGATAATTCTAGTTCTGAAAATATAATTTTTTGTTGTAGGGGAGAATCTTATACCGAGTGTGGTTATTCGTTTACCGATAGAATGTCTTATCTGAATTCATGAATTCTGGTGCACATGCAAATTTCGTATTTTTTTTATAACTTGTAGAAATTTGAAAATATAGAAAAAAAATTTCTGTTTGCAATTTTAATAACAATTTTTAATTCTCAGATAATATTTATCGACCTAGGAGTTTTGTGGCTTTAAGAAAAGTTTACGTTTCATTATTTTCGTTTAAGGATATATATAATGTGTAGTGAGGAAAGGACCCTATAGCGACTACATTCGTTTTTACGAGAAATAGAGACTGGTCTTAAACGACGTAGCATAGGTATAGATAATTAATTTATTGATTAGCATAATAGCAGTCTTCAATGAAACTAGGACCATCTAAAATCCCCCCCCCCTCTTCCGACGTCATTATGTTGATTTATATTTATTATATTAATATTATCTTTACTTTTATTTACATATTATTGATTTCTTATTTTATTATGGATCTGCTTTATATTATGATTGAAAATTTAAACCTGTTATTTGCATATGAAGCGGGTTTAAAGTTTTAAAAAGACCCTCTTCACCCCCTTGGTGATTGCATAATATACCTACTAATGAAACTGAAGTTATTTACAACGTAATTTTCTTTTTAAAGCATTAAACCTAAAATTTTATTGCTTTAAATTGTTCTATTTAATTTACAAAGAAGTCTAAACAAGTTTAATCCATTTACCCTTCTAGGATTGCCCTCAAAATGATCCCCTAAGCACAAAAAAATAATGATTATTACAAGACCTAAAATTTTATTGTTTTAAATGGTTCCATTTGAAATAGAGAGAAGCCTAAAATTGTTTCATCCCACTACGATTCTAGAATTATCCTCAAAATTAATCCCTAAGCACAAAAAAGTCATTATAAATTCCCTAACTCGAAGTAACGGATTTATAATGATTTTTTTGTGGCTAGGGCTTGATTTTGTAGACAATTCTAGAGAGGCAGGTGGATGAAACTTTTTTTTACTTTTTTGATCATCAAGTGAAACCATTTAAAATAAAATTTTAGTTCTCTTACTTTTTACAAAACAAAAAAAAATTTCATTGTAAACTTAACGAACTTCAGTTTTATAATACTATATTGCTTCTTTAAACTCGGTCGCAAAAATGAAGAAACATTTAAAGTTTTTAGGACAGAATATAAAAATTCTTATATTATAAAATGATCCAATAATACTGTCATTTGACATAAAGTACATAGGAATCTTTTCCATTAAGTTGGCAACGATTTTTTAAATAAAATAATCAAAAAAACGTATTAGTTGAGGGTATAGTACAGTTGAGCGCGAGACATGCAGGGAATGCCACACTTGCAAAAGTTGCACTCAACAAGTGTCACCTTTTAGGTCCCAGTCGTTGGTGATGAAATGGACTGTGGCTACGGGCAGCTGGATAGTGAGGTTGGAATGGTGTGAGTGTGTGTGTGTGTAGGGGGGGGGGGG